>ML368081.1:41924-52864 GCA_005239525.1 Nicotiana knightiana | reverse complement strand
TCCGAACGGTTGCACAACTGGCCGATATCTTCACAAAGGCATTGGGAAAATCACAGTTTGAGCTCTTACTTGACAAGTTGGGCATTCGTGATCTTCATGCTCCCACTTGAGGGGGGTGATAAGGAAAGAATTAGTGATAAGGAAAGAATTAGAGTTTAATTAGGAATGTGTAATATTTTCCTTATTAGAGTTTAGGTCTTGGTCTCCTATTAGGTTTAGGTTTTCTCTTGTCTTAGTCTCCTATTAGGTTTAGGTTTTCTCTTATTTCTCTAACTTCTTTGTCTATAAATACTTGTGGAAATTAGTGAGAAGAGCAAGAGTTTTTCCTCCAATATTGTTCTTTGTCTTCCGCATCAAATCTTTCAGATGATTCACAAAATTTAACATAATATCGAAGCAAGTAGAGATTTTGGTATGAGTCTCATTGTTTCTTGTCAACAAAATATTTCACGTATTTGACCAAGAAGTCAATAAAAATTTAAAAGTATACCATAAATTAATTCATGCATTTTGGTGGTTTAATTTCCTCATGATTTTACTTGTACATATTCGACATCACCAAACAACTTCCTTTTTGTTTTGTGATTTTCATCATTAAATTTCCAACCATCTTTTGGCACTGGCTTTTAAGGGCGGTTCTAACCTTAAGCTTACGGTCCCGTAAACTTAATAATTTTTACTTAAATTTTATATTTATATTAAAAAATTTATTATAAATTTATTTATTATTATATATATAACTCGAAAATATTATAAAAACTTATAAACTTTAAATTTTAAATTCGTATATGCTGGCTTTTCATACGAATATGATCGATTCAAGCCATGCAATTGCATGAGAGTTTGTTTTCTATTGGCATTTTTCTAGAAAAGTCTGAGACAATTCCAATGTTTCCTCTCCAATCAAAGACTAATTCCCTGTGGTGGGGTTAAGAAATTTGGATGGATAAAGTAAACTGGATTCTCCGCAATTATAATAGTATTGCTATATAATAATCATGCACTATAAAAATTAATTTTTTTATGAAACCACTTTCCTTGTTATGTTATAATATATATTTTATATAATAACACTTTACGCTATAACACTCAAAATAATTCAAAATAAATAAAATTATTATAGAGAAGTTTGACTGTACTACGTTTTTATGATCTTACATCATTGTATAGGAATTTACTTATGAAATACGTACGTGTCGATAGTATATCTGTATAACGAGAAACGTAGAGCATTTGAAGAATTCAATATTCTTAATGTAGACATTTTGTCTTTTTCCTTCTATATGTCTGCAGAGACAGATTTAAGATTTGAGCTTTATAGATTTGAATTCTTAATTCTATCTTAACTCATTTGATTTATTGAGTTCGAATCCCATCATTTGCACTTGTTTATGAACATTTAAAACAAATATGTTAGATTTGAGTTAGAATTATTGAGTTTGTATGAAGCTATAACTTACCATCTATATTCGCGTTCACGTATATATATGCATATTTAATTTTTATATATATATATATATATATATATATATATATATATATATATATATATATATATATATATATATATATATATATATATATATATAAATGCATATATTATATTATCGATGCACATAACTAAAACTTATATGTTATAGAGTAATTTAATTTAATTATTATCTATAACAGTAGATAATAATTATTTATAGTTGACCTAATTTGGTAATTTACAAATACGACAAATAACCGACTAAGATATACTGATAACGTAAAAGTTTTTTACTCTATCAATGTATCAGTTAATTTCTTGAAAACAATCTTTTAATTTGAAAACGACCTCTCTACCTGCACAGTGTAAGAGTAAGGTCTACGTAAATATAATCCTTCACAAACCTAATATATGGGAATATACTAGGTATATTATTGTCAGCAGCGGATGTACGTGGAGTTGAACCCACTTCATCAAAAAATAATACAGAATATATAAATTAGGATTAAAACTGCATAAATTTTGTATAAATATTTTATTTGAACCCACTTGACAACTGCTATTTTACGACTAAAGTTATGTACTTCTAAGATTGAACTGGCATGCACAAAATTCTGGACCCGCCACTGATTGTTGTTGTAATGTATCAGTTAATTCTATATTATATGTAGTCAAGTTCTCTCTCTATATATATATTCCCAATTAAGCTGCATACTTACAGATATATATATTCTCCTTAATTTGTTTGTATTTAAATTATAAGCTTCATAAATATTAAGAAGAAGATCAATTATGTCTGGTGTTTGGGTACGTACTAAAAAATGGAGTAGTCAGACTTGTAGAAAACCAGGAGAAATTTCCAAGGTTGTAGGAAAGTGTTGGTTCATGTTCCTACAAATGAAGTTATTACATCCTATGCAATTCTTGAAACAAATTAAAACTATATAATCTTGGTTGGGAAAGGTACTATGATGATCCACAATTACTTCAATACCATAAGAGATCAACAACTCATCTTATTACTTTACCAAAAGATTTCAACAACCCATGCATATATATGTATGATATTGTGGTTGCAATTTTGTAATGGGACAGGTTTTGTGATATTGGATCACCTACTATTGTGGTGCCATGGATTACACGATTTTTAACTTCACCTACGATTGTATAGAATTTCTCCCATTCTTAATTACAAGTTTCGAGTTCGAGTCGTTTATTGGTATGCAAATTTTTTTAATAAAAAACGTTTTTCTATTTAATGGACCTTATTACGTGGTATGAATACAAATTGCTACGAACTTTAGGTATATATATGGTACGGGTCTATTCAATAAATACTATATGAAAATCATTATAACTTCAATTTTAAGACTTTAAAATTTGAATCTATCAAAGTTTAAATTTTAAGTCTTCCTCTGCCAAGCTGCATCCAATCTCATTATTCTTGAAAAATAAGTTAATTATTTGAGGGAGAAAGACAAATTTTTTAGTATACTTCTTTAATTGCATGCCCCCAATCAGAATCCAACCTCTTTGTTATGCTTAGAGGTATTTGTTGGTCGGTATAATACAGTATTCAGATATTTCAGTTCGTTATTCTCGGTATTCGATTTCTTAAAATGTAATACCAATACTATACCTAATTAAATTCAATATGATTCGATTTTTCTCCTCTCGGTTTCGGTTTATTCGGTTTGAATACTAACTAGTGCATAGTACTCAAAAGTACAAAACTAACTAGTGCATAGACTCTAATATTCTAAAATAAAGTACTCAAAAGTACAAAACTAAAAATATTTATCAACAAAAGTTTTGTTCAAAGATAGTAAATATCAACCCAGAGAGAGAAAACCGTACATAAAAGAATAAATTTGATCATTAGAAACGTTTTGTTACTTGCTTATAGTTAATTGATGAACTTAGAGAATAAATGAAAGTAAAATTTTAGATTTTTATATTTATGTTATAATTAATAATGTGTATTGTGTAATAAAAGAATATATATTTTGGTACGGTATTGGAATTTCGGTATTTCATTTTTAAAATAATTCTCATCACGAGCACTAGTTATAGTATTATAATATTACACATCAACCCTTATAAAAAAAACCTACCCATTATCTAATTCAGACTTAGACATAAAATATTAATTGATGATTAGACATAAACTATTAATAAAAGCAACCGAGGTGTAACAACGAGGTCGTTGTAGTATAGTGGTGAGTATTCCCGCCTGTCACGCGGGTGACCCGGGTTCGATCCCCGGCAACGGCGTTATTGTTTTTTAGTATAAGCTCAGGCTGAATTAGACTATTTTGTTTTTTTTTTAATTTTATTTTAAATTATTCGGTGTTTGATTTCTTCATTCTTCTTTTAATGGATAACCATTTGTTACCAATGGGAAATTTCTTATTATCTTAAATTCAGGTGATTAAATTTATACTAATGGAAACAATAAATATCGTACACAATAGAGGGTAGAGCAATTCAGTGCATTAAGCTCTCGCTATGCATGGGAGTTGGGGAAGGGTCAGTCCACAAGAGTCCCTTACCTTATATTTTTGCGAGAGGCTATTTTCGAGACTCGAACCCCTGACCTCCTGGTCACATCGCAACAACTTTACTAGTTACGCCAAGGCTCCCTTTCTTCAGACACAATAGAGGGATATGATAGATTTTTTCATTTTTTTTTAAAAATGAGTGGAGTTTCTTCTATTTTATCTCATTCACCTGTACTGATTATTGATACTGTAAACATTGTTTTCTTACTTTTGTGCCCGTTCATGATCTAAACAAGTCGCACATCCACCCTAGTACATGTTCCTCGACGCTGGGCGCCCCGAACAGCGGGGATCTCCGATTAATCTACATTCACGTGGCACATTCAATTTCAGGGTTTGAACCCGAAAATTTTAAAGAAGAATGAAAAATTGCTATATGTCCCACAACAACTCTTGGTGTTAGCAGTATTAGAATCTGAGACTGAGATTAAAGAAATGCTTAGAAAGGGCCAAAGGACTATTGTTTCTAGGTTTTGGAAAAATGATATTATATAGTCGCTGTAAAAATAATAGTTGAAAAAATGTATAAAATTTATATATTTTTTGTATATATATGCACTCTGTATGTTATATACAAAAACTATACAAATTTTATACACTTTTTGGCTATCAAATATAAATAGTTTCTGGCGCGGGCTAAAAGTGATAATACCCAAAAATCTTAGCTATTGTCCAAGTACCATTAAATTAATGGAGTTTTACATATATACTTGTCACATCAAAATAAATTTAAGTCATAATTTCTATTTTATTATGCACTCTCTCAGGGCCTGACATACTCTATTATGGAAAATAATATATTGTAAAGGTCCAATCAAAAAATAAATAAACACACACACACATAAAATGAGAGAGTCAAAAATAGAGGAAGAAATATAGTGAACACCATGATTTTTATATTAAATGAAACAATTTTCACACGTTAAAACTGACATAATTTTTTGCCTATTATTTTAGTACATAAATTTTTTATTTGATAATTATAGTATTCGGATCAGCTTACATGTTTTTGGCTAATTCCATAATAATATTTTTTTAGATTCAGTTCAACTAGAAGTACAATGGGACCAGACCACATCTTTTGATATATAACCTTCAGGGGCTCGAAAAGTCAAGAATCATTTCAGAATATAAAAAAAAGGGCAAATCTAGATGAGTCTTCTTCAGCCATTGGTTATAATTGTAAGCAGTAAGATTCTTCTTGTTACCTTAAAAATAGAATAAAAACACTTTATATTATAGCTTTATATTTGACGATGGCAATGGCGAACTAGCTTGTACGTACTTCAATTAATCGATTATTTACTATTTTCAACCAACACAGACAGAAGCATATGTGGTTAAGTTACAGGTTCAACTGAACCTATGCATTTTTTTACACTAAGTAATAAGCATGTGAAAAATCACTAACATTTAATAAAATTTTGAATCGATAATTATATTCTAAAAGTGCAATGAGTTAAATAGTAACAAAATAAAGATTGAACCGGTCAAATTTAATCATAGATCCGCGTCTGAGCATAAGTACCGGATAACTTTGTTCGCCAAAAAAGTCATGAGAATGATAACCAAACTATACAATAGATTACAAATGAAGTGAAGGTCTTTTAACAAGTTCAAACAAATCCAAAACTGGTGAATAACATAACACTTATTTTTCTAACATAAGCAAAAGAACCCCCTCCTCTCCTCCTATCTCGGACCGCAGTTCCCTTACCTCAGGATCAAAATACATAAATAAATGAATAGAATATACAAAATTGTTCTGCAGATTGACAAACTCATAGGCGAGTCGATGCTTTTAAGGTACGTTTGTTCATTCCAAGGATTATCACAATTACTGTCACATCGTCGTGATATTTCCTCCTCCTCCCAGCTGGTATGCTCATCAACTCTTCCTTACTAAAGCCTGCAAATTCATATAACTAACTCAAACTTTTCGCGGGTATATCCATAATGCAGTTTATAGCCGATACAACCTCAGAGGATCATCTGCTGATTTCATTGTGTTAACTACTTACACTAAAAAATGCTTACTAGTATGTGATAGGTTGTGTGGCTATCATATAATGTGGTTTCATTGACTTTATTATACCATAAGGAAGCAAGATTATCAAAGTGCTGACAGTCGAAATAGTAGTCTAATAGGTACTGTTTGATTAACTTTAATACGCCGTCCATCCCAATTTATGCGACGGTAATTGACTGAGCATGGAGTTTAAGAAATAACAAGACTTTTGAAACTTGTGATCTAATATAAGCCGTAGATAATTGTAAGGCTATAAATCATCTCATTAAGGTTAAAATAGTCATTTTAAAGTTAAACTGTTACAAAATATAGAAAGGTATATCATTCTTTTTGGGACTGATTGAAAAGAAAAGAGTGTCACATCAATTGGAACGGAGTGAGTATAGAACATCCACAGATAAAAAAAAGAGTTGATGTGGTCGAAATGTCGAATGGAGAGAATATCGATGCAGATGCCATACCTGCACAATCTGCTGCTCGAATTACAAGCTGCTCCAGCAGAAATTTGGCTGGATCACCTAAAGGGTAACGTTGAATATAAGAATGGACGAGCTTTACAACCTCATCATTGTTGAAGAAGTCAAATAGACCATCACTTCCAAGCACAACAAAGTGATCAGAACTTGATATTTCATGTACAGTAAGAGACGGTTGTACAGAAATATATGGAGGGCTGATAAGATTTCGGACGCGAAGAATTCCCATCAAAGCATCATTCATACTCTTCTGCAATAAGTAAATGAAGTGTTATCTTTCCTAATAGGTAAGAACCAAAAATTTAAAAGATTATATCAGTGCTGACACCAACACGATGCTAAAACGATAATCGTCTAGTGTCTATAAACATTAATTGGCTACAAAAATGAAAATTTCAAGATTCTAGGTCATTTAAAGAAACAAAATGCAGTTTGTGATAAGGTGCGCCAAAGTATAAGGTAACTACTATAAGGTGCACCAAAGTAAAAGAAATAGAAGTTGCACCTTTTTCAAGTAACCAACTCCAAGTGCCCGAGTAACCTTTAGCTTTCCCTTGACTTTCCCACCCATGATCGTTGAGTGATCTTCAGGATGGTTCTTTAATAGTTGGATTCTTTCAGATTCATTATCGACAGTATGACTAACTGTAAGCTGCACAGCTTGCAATCTTCCATCACTATTAGTAACGACGGCTTCACCATAAGTTGCCAATACAGCTCGACTATCTCCTGCATTTAGCACATACAAGTTCTTCCCGAGTAGAAGCACAACTAATACACAGGATCCAATCGATACTAAGTCAGGACGGTCATCCATTTCCTGTTCAACCATGTGAAGGAAATCGTTTTCAGCTTGAGTAAGAGCCTGTTCCAGGCTATTAAGTACCTTTTGCTTAAAAGAGCTACACGACTTTTCTGCCTCTAAATAAGGAAGGCCATTAGCGAAGCAATCAACATATGAGCCCTTATTAACTTTAGACTCTCGTTCAAGTTCCCAATCCAATAAACTAAGGTAATGTCTAATCGTTTCATACAATGTTCCAGCCAGAAAATCAGCTGCATCTCTTCCATTAAATCCATCATATATGGCACAGAAAAGCGAGTCGTTCTCTTCTGAACAGACAGCCTGTACTCTGTCTTCACCCGCTGCACCACCTGCTATTTTAACTTCTGTTGCATTAAGGAAGCTTTCACTCCAAGAAGGAGCACTTATCGACTTCAACGAAGATGAATTGTCTTCAGCTAGCTCACTTGGAGAGGACGGACTACAACTTAAGTTCGACAAACTACTCTGAAAAGAAGATGACAATAAATCCAACTTTGAAAAGGATGGAGAAGAGGGTATCCGGCGGAATGAAGTAGGTGAATCCAATGCGGGCAGTATCTCAGCCCCAAACAATCCGTTGCAAATATTTGTGTTAGCTAGAGTTGCATTGGCACTTAGAGCAGCACCAGAAAGGCAAGAGAAGGAACCGTTGGCTCTTCGAAGTTTAGTTCCAGGACGCATGTCAATACCATCTGATTCGTCGCCAGAATCATCGGTGTTTGAATTACAGTGATATCCAAAACTTATTTTGATTTCCGCTCCAGGATCAGTTATTGCTTGTCCGCCCATCATTTGTGCCTACAAACAAGTCAACAATCTCCGTTAATTCCAATACCGTTTGGAGAAACTTCTTCCTGCCAAGGACAATACTATGCTACATAGTATTTTACAGCAAATACAATTTTCATTTTGAGGTGAGTACATATTCTCAATAATCTTGATGATGCTATTACCAGACACTCTCAAATCTCAACTACTTTAAAACGATTTGACAAATGACTGCACACTAGACGGACAAAGAAGCTTGTCAATAAAAAAGAACCTCCAATTTCTTCTCCTTCCCGAGGAGGGAATTCAGATAATGGCTCGTAAACTAGAAATTAATCAAGTAGAAAATTGCCACAAACAAGTGTTTAAATAACCCTGCTTGGTTTATCCTTGATTGTGTGATGGAAAAATTATTAATCGTTAGATGTTTTCATTTCTAGAATCTATTTATTCCAAACAACACAGTTCTGCAGTCTAGATCAAACCTTGAACATCACCCTAGATCAAACCAAAACTGTGAAAGCGCAAAATTATGCATGCCCAGTTGAGATTGGATATGATTGTATCACTATTTTAATCCTTATTGGAATATAAAAGTTTAGCATGCTAGATGAAGTTGAATAGAAATTGGATCCATATAACCAACTCAATCCAAGAAAATAAGGCTGGATATCTAGTATCGGGTACCCAGTGGACCGATTTTTCAGATTTTAATTGGTAATACTAGCTTCTTTGGCATATATTGTGCACTGTATTCCTATTGTAATTCAGATAAGAGGTTGTTTTTACGACTTGAACCAGTGAGCATAGTGTCAAGACTCCCCACTAGTAAGTAATACTATTGCATTTCAGATAAAAGGTTGTTTTCACGTCTTCAACCTAGTGACCAACATATCACTAAAGGAGCATTCTTCGCTGCAATCGCTTCGATCCACCCCCTAGGTGAAAAACCGTAATACGCCCTGAGGAATTCCTACGAGCAGACTTCCCTTCCCTGTACTCAAAGAGAATCGTCTAAGTGTTCTCCTTTGTCGCTCCCCACTGATAAGCAATACTAAATATCATAAATAACAAAATCTTTTTCAGAGAATTTATCCATTTTCAAGATTATATATCCCAAGACACTGTTAACAATCCAAAGTTTCCTATATGAAAATAAAATCATGGCACATACAGATTACAACAACAATATCCGTAGTGGTGAGGATTAATCATGAAAATGACTATTTTCTCATGAAAAAAAACAAAACAAGCAAATCCACACCAACCCCATTAACTGAAATAACTGAAAAACAGAAGGAAAAAAAATTGATAAAAAGCAAATCTTTTACAAAGAATTTCACCATTTTCAAGATTATACATCCAAATATACTATTAACAATCCGAAATCTCCTATATGAAAAAAAGATCATAGCACATGCAGATTACAATAATAATATCAGTATTATTGCTAGTTTTTCATGAAAAACAAAACAAGAAAATTAATCCAATCCACACCAACCCCATTAACTGAAAAACAAAAAATAACTGGTAATTTGCTAACATAAGTTTAAATTGTAACCAAAATCTGACCTTTCTTGGATTTTGATGTCAACCCCAAATGACAAAAAACACCCAAGAAGCTGAAAATGCTCTATCTTTCTGCTTAGCTTAGATTGTTTACAGAAGCAAAGTGTTAAAGAACAGAAGGAAAAAAGAGAAAGATAAAAGTTTGTGATAAAATTGGATGGCGTTTATTAAATGGAAAAAACAAAAAAAGGGGCGGCTCGGTTGGGGAAAATTTCTATGGATGACGTTGATAGAGGAAAAGAGAAACAAGTCAAGTTTTCTGTACAAAGATTCACTTCACACCAATGCTGGTAATTTTGTTATACAGTAGTTGAGTATTGTGTTATTTTGGGAGATTTCCTAATTGGCTTGGGACTCTTAATTAATTATGTTTTGGAAACTATTTTTATCTATTTGAAAAGTAATGAAACAAAGACTTTTTTTGTTTTTTTTACATTCCAAATTATAACAGTGTCAATCTTCTAGAAAAGGGAAAATTCCGTCATGAAGTATGTCGCGTGATATGAGGAAGAGCCGCATCCAAGAGGATGATGTAGGCAGCTTATTGTGATGCAAATATCCGTGATTGAAAGATAATTTTAACTTTGCTCCAAGGTTCTCCCTTCAAGTATCAATCCTTTAGAAAAAGAGCATGAAAAAAGAGCAGTCCAGTGTATGAAGCATCTCGCGTCCATGCAGGGTCCGAAAAAACGCCACACTCCAAGGCAGCTATGGATCTAGTATTTTTAAATCATGGGTGCTCAATTATATTTAATCTGGAAATTACTACTGAAACTGGGTGCTTTTTAATATATTTGTATTTACTAGTTTTTTCCTACTCCAAAAGTAATGGGTGCCCAAGCACCCATAATCCATAATATACCTCTATCACAATCCTAAGGAGGTGTGACATAAGCAGTCTACCGTAATATAAGTAATCAGTGACTGATTTCACAATTCGAACTTGTGACATGTAAGTTACACAAAAATAACTTTACCGTTCCTCCTAGGCTTCCTTTAAGTGTCAACCCTTTAGAAATGGAGTAGAATGTGTTTTTTGTGTGATTTTTTCTTTGATGCTTTTTGTATTTGCATTTTAATTTCGTGCGAGTATTATGTCATCACACGGTTCTAAGTAACTAAAAATAACATATTTCAAAGATTTAAATTTTATAGTAAGAACTTAAAGAAAGATAAATAAAGAGAATTAGTTCATTTATAATTAAATTAATTTACTTTTTGGTGTAATTTCAAGTGAGAG
>ML368081.1:12449-39275 GCA_005239525.1 Nicotiana knightiana | reverse complement strand
GGGGGGGGGATGGAAATGCTATTGGACTATAAGGGGATCTATACAACCCCATTGGCTCAACATAACAATTTGCGAATGTAGCCATGAAACGGTGTAAAAATAGCATGGGTTAGTTGGTTTTCGGACTAGTCATTCAAAAACTATTATTTTGCTGCAACAGAGACCGATCTAACATAATATACTGGAGTTCGGTGCACCTGTGTATAAACTTCCAGCATATTACGCTGGAACTCCAACACGCGGACCTATGTATGAACTTCCAGCATATTATACTAGACCGATATACTTTTCTGGAACTCCAATATATTATGCTGGAGTTCCAGTATACTTATGCTGGAACCCCATTATATTATGCTGGAGTCCCAGTATACTTATGCTGGAACTCCAGTATAATATACTTGAGTATTTTCCGAATTTTGAACAGTGTTATTATTTAGATTTATCATTACATGAAAAATAACTAAATTTCGATTACTATTGAAAGTGTGACTATTTTTGAATGACCACACGTAAATCTGGCTATTTTTAAATTTCTTCCCGAAACAGTGGAAGTTTTGTTTGATGACCAGTTCCTTTTTGTGAAAATGACAACTTCATCATTGCTGCAGTGCAGCCCATCATTTTATTAAATCTTAGCACAAGTCAGCTTGAGAGCCCGTTCTAATTAGCTAATTTAAGTAGTTTTTAAGCATACATATTTAAAAGTATTTTTTAAGTATTGGAGCTGATTTATTAATAAATAATTTTGAATATAAGTGCTAAAGAATAAAATAGTTATTATGGTGTTTGGTAAATAAGTCCTCATAAGCACTTTTGCAATCACGTATTTAGGTAAAAATAGAACAGGGTAGCCAGTTTTTGGACTGGTATTGAAAAATTATCAGTATTTATAAAGCCATTGAAAAATAGTCATTATTTTGCTGCAATACAGAAAGTTCCAGAATAATATACTGGAGATTGGCGCACATGTGTATGAACTTCCAGCATATGGTTACAGTATAATATGTTGGAAGTCCATACACATGTGCACCAATCTCCAGTATATTATGTTGGACCGGTCCGTATTGCAGCAAGATAGTGGCTATTTTTCAATGACTTTATAAACACTACTTATTTTTCAATTATCAGTCCGAAAACTGGCTAGGTGGAACTATTTTTACTTTAATTCTTTGACCTGTGATCCATTCTAAATTCCCGTTTTGGAACAAGAGAATGGAAAATAATTCTAGCTTTTCTTTTTTCCCTATGAAGAATTAGTGGAGTAGCTGTTAAGTGAAAAAGGTTGGTAATTTATGTCAAAAGGCCTACAAAATTAGCGACCAATAATATAAAGCTAATAAAGATGCTAAAGCAACCAAATCAACACAATCTCCTCAAAATTGTGTAGGTACCAGTCTTACTGTGTTAGCGTTTGTTCTTAAAATTTATGTTATCACGATTTTCTAAAAATATTATCACACGCGGTATTATGACAATAATAAAGTATGTGCATTGTGAGTTATCGAGTATTTAAATCTATGGCTTTGAGCCAAGTGTGGGAGTTTGATATCGACGATTTGGTTGCATGGTTACATATTGTATTGGTTTGGGTCTGAGACATACTTGTGAATCAGTTAGGACTTGCAGAGGTTGAGATCGAGGATGACTCGAGTGAGGGAATTTCTGGATGCGGGTTTTATTACACTCTATGAATATACATGAATCATGGAATGATTGAGTTGTTACTCGTGAAGGATGTAGTGGGCATAGTGTGGAAATTTGCTCGGTTGCGTTAAGGCGGGGTTACTTCTTTAGGTGTTGTCATGCTAATGGGGAACAAGTTGTTCGACCCGTTTGGGCAGTGTAATTGAGATTTGAGCTGGGCAGATGACTCTCGAAAGGGTTCTAATAAATTCAAGATTTAGTGTTGCAATTGAGAATTTTTCGGATTTCTATATGGCTATAATCTTAGATTTACATTGGATGGCGTTGAGACTCGCGGTATTTCTATATTGATTCAAACACTGTACCTAACCTATGGGATAGGGACCGAGGAAGGTTTGTGGATTATTCAGTGTCAGGAAGGTGAAGTTAACGACTTTAGGTTCACAAAAGGTCTTTTCAGAGTGGGTGTCACGGTTGTGGTACTTTTGGGGTGCTTAAGAGGGAATACAACGGCTTATGGGACTTAGGGCGATGCAGTTTGATGCTAGGATCTCTTATGGCGAGCTTTGGGTAAAGATCATGATGTTCTGGAAAGGAGAAGTGTCACCTTGACGGTAATTCGGAAGGAACTCGGAGAAATAGGACAACATGGTAGTAGGTTGGATCAGTACGGTGATGGATATGATTGATTCATTGGGTACTTATGATGTGGTGAGTCTCTACAGGTGTTTTGTGGCAATCTCTTGGGTTTTGATGACTTATGCGGCGTGGTTGAGTTAGAGAGATTCAGTTCTGATGGCTTGGTTATGTGCAAATGAGTTTCGAAGAGTTTTCGATAATTTCTACAACGATTTGAGATGGATATTTCCTACCGGCGTGAGGAGAATGTTGCGTATTGTGATTTTCTCCTGGATGGGATCAAATGGAAGGTTTCTGACTGATCGGGTATGTATTGTGCCGGTGACTCAGAGTTGATTATGAGATTCTCGTACTTTTCATATGACGACATGATAGATGCGATGTGCTGTGTGGGATTGAGATTTGCATGTGAAAGGTCACAGATCGGTTTTGAAGGGGAGGTCGTGAATCGTGAACAATATGGACGATTTTAGATGATTAGGTGAATGATATTACTATTTGGTATTGCTTGAGGAGAGTGTACATTTCAGAAGGTGCACTGTGTTTTAATTTACGAATGCTTCATTGATATTGCGGTACTCTCCTGGTTGATCAACTGCTAATATTCAGATATTGCTATGTGGCACGGAAGAATTAGAGAAGTATTCCTCGTGGGATGATCGTTCATGAGAGATGTGTTAGGAATTTGGGCGGTAGAGTTGGGATCAGGGATCATATATGGTGATTCGTGTGTCCTATGGATTTGGAGACTGGAGTTCTCAGAAGCAGGTTATTTCGTGGTTGTGGACTGTGAAGATGTGGCCGAAACTAGTCAAATGATAGTATGTGTTATGGTTAGGTCGTTGTGGACTTTTAGAGGGCTATTTGTCCATTCGGGGAAGACCGGAGTTGATTTGAGGGCCCACTGGTAGGCCCAATGAGGATGTGTACTATACCTAGGGTCGGATTGGTTGGCTCCATACTGTTGTTGTTGAGGGATGTGCCATTAGGTTGTGGTTGAGCTTATTCGTATTCTGATATGTTCAATGAGTTACTCTTCTATGCTACGAGGGGTTGTGATTCGTTGGTTATATGCACACATGGTGTGATTTTATTGGTGCGATTTCGGCGAGATAGGTATTTAGGTGATGCATGATCGATTGCTCATTAGTTATGTTCTTTCGGGTTTGTGTGGAATTGTGTCATTTGCTTCTCCGTGATTACGGTCATGCACCTTGGGTACGCGTTGTTATTGATTTTGAGTAGGATGGCTTGAGGTATTTCATATGGACCATTGTTTGGATGGGGTCATGCATTGCAGTAGAGTTATATTGAGATATGATCCCTTGTGTTAGATTCGTGTGTTATGGTTCTACAGTGTGTGATGGGTTATTAGCATTGCGTTGTGGAGATACCCGTTGAGCGTGCGAGACGGTTCTCTTGATTGAGTCATTTTTGCTATTGTGTACACTTGGCTTGTTGCTTATTGGTGCACAGATTGCACGGGTTGTGGCTTTAGATTGTATTGATGTGGCATGTCACTAGAGTGGTTGTGTTGGATGAGATGAGGTCATCAGACCTAGAATGGGTGCTATCGGATCTAATTGCGGTATATTTGGAAGGATAATGTTGCTTATCGGCCTAGAATTTGGTTGTAATTCTTGTCGAAGGAGATGGAGCTCCAAGACTTGTTGATTTGATTAAGGTAGATGAGTTCTGCGTGTTTCTTTCATCATCGGTAGTGTACAAAGGTTTTAGAGCGAGGTTTGTTTGATATGAGGTTTGTTACCAATACCAGATTTATTTTTAAACAACTACGGTGATTAAACATTATTGTTATGAGTATTTGAGTTATGAGGTATATTATGTGATTGTGTCTTCGATTATGGTTATGGCTTGATACATTTTATTCAGACTTATACAGTGTGTAGGTTGCAGGATTCAGATCTTATAAGAAATTCTAAATGATTGGAAATTGGATTCTAAGGCTTGTGGGCTTGGTTGAACTGAGAAAATTTCAGTTATGTTGTGTTATCGGACCTATATATGGGATAAGGTGATGTGAATCACCCCTGGTATGTGCATGGAAAGGTTATACGTCGGTTTGATGGTTTTGGGAACAACTCTTGGCACGTTCGAGGACGAACATATATCTAAGTAGGGGAGGATGTAACGACCCGACCGGCCGTTTTCAGCATTTGCACTTCTCTTGGTAGTTTACGGGCATGAGTAACTCCGTACGATGTATTATGACTTGTGTGAATTGTCGTTTTGGTTTCAGGTTGTACTGAATCGACTTGGAAGAATGAACTTCATTATTGAAGCTTTAAGTTGGAAGAGTTGACCAAGTTGGACTTTTTATCTTTTGACCTCAGATTGGAGTTTTGATGGTTCTGTTAGGTCTGGATGGTAATTTTGGACTCGGGCATATGCTCAGATTTGCAATTGGATATTTCTATAAAGATTCGGCACTAATCGGTAAAAATTGGAATTTGAAGTTTTGGAAAAGTTCATTAAGTTTGATTTGGGATGCGATTCACTGTTCTGATGTTGTTATTTGAGGTCTCGAGTAGGTCCGTGTTATTTTATGGGACTTGTTGGTATGTTCGGACGGGATTCCAAGGGGCTCGGGTGAGTTTCAGATAGGTTTGTGTTGTGTTGCGCTCGTTTTCTTTTAATGTTTTGACGTCATTTCTTCAAGAATAAATGGTAATACATTAAGAAAATGAGCTCCAATTTATGTTCTATTAAAGCATTAGATCCGATCGTAATTACGGAACCATAACAAAAAGAGTCGTCGAATTTGGACATCGTATAAGGATTTTGTGGTCATATTACTAAGAATTAGGTTGCCAGATTTTTCATATTAACTACGAAATTGCCATTGATTTCAACTTACTCATATTTTTGGCAAAATTTTCGATAAAAGACTTGGATTTTTACTGTTATATTTGAAAAGCGAAACTATTTTAGGAAACTATGAAAAGGCTGAGCATTTTATCTCTTAGCTATTTCTTTATTTAATTGCTTTATATTGTTACAAACTACTATTGGTTATTGGTGTTAGACCCGACCTATGTTCCAGCTCGTCACTACTTTCAACCTAAGGTTAGGTTTGTTACCTACTCAGTACATGGGGTCGGTTGTGCTGATACTACACTTCTGCACATTACGTGCAGATGTTGGCTATTGTTGTTATTGTGTTCGATGTTGCTGAATTTGAAAAAGTATATGCGTCCTTGTGGTAGCTGCCTCTTTTGTTCGGGGTAGCCTTAGATTCTAAAACTCTGTTTATGTATTTTCAAACAAACGATGTATTATTTCATTTCAGCTTTGTAAATTCTATTCTTAGATGCTCATGATTTTCCTTGAGAAAGGTTTAAGATTCAGATAATTCCTTTGTTTGATTGTCTTATTACTAATTTTGGAATTGGACAGTTATTAGTTGGCTTACCTAGTGGGTTGAGTTAGGTACCATCACGACTAGCAGATTTGGAGTCGTGACAACAAACTCAATACACACAAAATTTGTATTTCCAATTATTGAAAAGATTCTCAACCGAAAAACACCCCAAAAATAGAGCAATCTTCAGAGATTCAATCCATCTTTTCTTCTTTTAGTGGTATCTTTACTAAAATATTTTTAGTAGCATCTTTACAAATAGATTTATATATTGAAATTATATAATTACATTAAATACAGTTAAATACATAAAAATTTATTGAATACATGAAGTATAGCAGGTCATCAATAGTACAAAAATATATGAATACATACTGCAGATACATTTGAATACATATATACATCTGAATACATAGATTATATTAATTAAAAAAATATATGAATACGTTCTACAATACATTAACTACATATTGCTGAATATATAATGCTGGACAGAACAGTGAAACACAGTGAAGCTTTAAAATTATATAATTACATTGAATACAATGAATATATTAAAAAAGTAGAAAAAACTAAAGACATTGAATACTGTGAAATACGTGGAATACAGCGAGATACATTGAAATACAATGGAAAAAAAGGTAACAGACTCTTCAAGTTCCTTATCCCCAAACTCCGTCCCCAATCCACCGATATCCAGGCCGCCGCCATGTGGGGCGTCGCTGCCGGTATCGGCACCCTCTGAGTCGTCCAGGTAGTGAATCTCTCATTTCTGCTTTGAAAATTTTGAAATTTGCACTTGTATTTCTCCAGATCTTTGTTTCTTGTTTATCTTTTTTTTCCTTCAGATCTTTGTTTCTACTTACCACAACACTTTGGAGAAAAAAAGTTGAATGCATCATAACAAGGAAGGGGGGAAGTGGTCGCCAGCCGGATCTGTCGTTGGCGGAACACAGCCCCTGCTAGGGTTTCTAAAAGAAGGGGAGGAAAAAATCGGGGGAAAAAAGTAGGAAGAGGAAGAGAAAGGAGGAGAGAGGGGAGAGAGAGGGAGAGAGAAGTTTATTTCCTATACGGTAATTTTGTGAGAGAAAAAAAAAAGAATGAGGGAGAAAAATAATACTCAGCGTATTTAATGGCTTAAAGGTAGGAAGTGACCATAAATAGTTATTTTGTTATAAAAATTAAAAGGTGGCTATAGGAGATAATTTTTTAAAAGGGTATTTATTTATAATAAATAAGGTATCAACCTTTGCTATAGGAGGTAAAATTTCCTTATTAATTTAGTGTAACCATCCGCGCGAATTATGTAATCCAAGCAGTGAAACTGCTTCTGAATATAGGGTGTGTTTGGTATAATGGAAAATATTTTCCGTGGAAAATGATTTCCAAGAAAATATTTTCTTGGAAAACAAGTAGTAATCTTACTCATTTTCAAGTGTTTGGTACGCAAACTAAGGAAAATAACTTTTCTAGAGTATTCGTAAATAATTTAGATACAATAAACATGAAGCCATAAACTTTCGAACCAAAAAACTTCCTAACCCATAAATTTGATAAACTTCTGAACCGCTAAACTTTAAAACTCGCAAACTTTCGAACCCGTAAACTCTATAATTTCCAAACCTCGCAAACTTCCAAACACATAAACCTCGGAACAAACTTTGGAACTCGTAAAATTTTGAACCTATAAACCAAAAAAATGAAAAAACCAGCACTGAGAATATTTCTTAAAAAAAATTGCCCCCGGGGGGGGGGGGGGGGGGGGGGGGGGGGGGGAGGGCTGGTGGGCAGTGACGGAAAAGAAAAAAACTGAAATCTGATAAAAAAGAAGAAGACCTTTTTGGAGAGGGGGGCCGGGTAGGCGAGAGAAGGGGGAGGGGTTGGGGTTAGATGTGAGAGTAGGCGTAGTTTTTTGGAAATATTTTCCTAACTTTTTCTAGGGAAGTCATTTTTCTCCAATTTCAAGAAAATGTGATATCTAGAAAAACATTTTCCAAACTATTTTGTGGAATAAAACAGTGAAAAATGAAAAAATATTTTCCCTCGTACCAAACACACCCGTAGTGAAATAAATTTGAAGAGATAACAAAACCCTTGAATAAGCAATGCTTTTCTTATTTTTTTTTTCCTTTCCAGAATATATTTGGAGGCAAATTCTTATATTGCCAAGCAGGTAAGGCATTTGGTCCCCTCAACTTTAATCAAACAACACTGTTTTCTGATCCTCTTTAAATCCAAACCAAATCCAAAATTATCATTTGCATACAACATTCTTGTCACACACACACAAAAAAAAAAAATTAAATTAAATTCTTCCCTATTAATCAAAGGATAACACATCAATATGGCTGAGTCTGTATTTCCTGATAGGGAGAAGCAAAAACAAGCAGACAATGATAGCAAGAACATGTTATCTGCTCTAACGAAACGCGTAGGCAACCTTCAACGTGTCCATAAAAAGTCGTCAACAGGGGACTCGAGCCAGAGTGATGACGATGATCATGGCATGAACATCATCACTCTGGCCGGTACTAATGTAGGAGCCACTATGCGCGGTGAGATGGAGGAGAAACCTGGATTTGAAGGCGATTCATCGGAGGAAAATGAAGCGTTGAAAACATATGTAAATAGCAATTTTCAAGCACTCAACAATTCCATTATGTTAGGTGGTAACTATTTTACTAATAACCCTGGTGTTCATTTGGATATAACTGATTATATGGAACATGACCAAAAGCCAACACTATTTGGACATGAAAAGAAGAAAGGAAAGAATAAAAGAAGGGGAACCTCCAAACATGACAACTATTTGGTACATTCGGAGTAGGAAAATACCAGAGCCGGATCCAGAATTTAAATCTTTGTAGGTCGAGGATCTAAGTTCTTTGAGAGTATGAGTTCAAAACATAATATTTGTACTAATTTTTAAAGTTTTCACATATATATCTGTGGTCTAAATAACAAAGCAAAAAAGAAGGAAGCTGCTAAAAGTTCATTACAAGTTTCTTATGAATAATATCATTGTGTACTGGAGCATTAGAATGGGAGTCTTGGCGTAACTGGTAAAGTTGCTGTCATGTGACCAGTATATTACGGGTTCGAGCAGTGGAAATACCCTTGTGGTTCGAGCAGTGGAAATACACTTGTGGTACGGCCCTTCCACGAACCCGCGCATAGCGGAAGCTTAGTGCAACGAGTTGCCCTTTAGTGTATTGTTTCTTTACTGTCTTGATATCTTTGTAATGAGAAGTTCTTCCATTGAAGTTTATAGTCAAATATTTCCCTTGAGCTAAAAGCCATTACTATATAATTGCTGTTTTCACTCTACTAAGCTTCATTGAGTTTAACAAGTATAACAAATGCAGAATATTGAAATTTGTATTTTCAAAATGATAATTACAACTTGCTACTATAGTTCTTTCTTCTATATGATCATCCCTTAGATTTTTTTTTCTTGTTACTTTTACAGATCCAATTAAGGTATAGAACATGTTCAGGGAAAAAACTTAGTTCAAAGAAATAGTGAAATACTTCAAGAAATCCTGGATTCATCATTGGAATCATGAACTTGAAAACTTAGCTCCTTGTCCATTTTCTCTGCAGTTTCTTGAGGAACTTTCTGAATTTCTTTAGTCTTGCCCCATAGAAGAAAGTATAGTCCGACGATTACAATAACTGATCCCATCACACTGATCATGTTCATTTTTTGAAAGAATATGTGTCAGTTTATATATAATATTATGAATTGAAATCTTAGGTAAAAATTAGCAGCATTGAAAGCGTTAAATCACCTCCCGAGATTGAGTTGCTCGTGTAGAAAGGGAACGTCTAACATGGCTGCCATAACTTGGACAAGAGGACTGAATGCTGCAGTAAAGACAGGTCCCCTCTTCTTAACACACCATGACATTCCAACATAGCATAAGCCGGAACCTATTAACCCCTGTCGCAAGTGTAAGAATACAGTCAGACCTCTCTGTAACAGCATTGCTATATAACAGTCATTCACTATAATACTCAAGAAATAAAGTGCAGTTAAGTTAGAAAGTTGGAGTTATCGATTATAAGCAATGGAGTTGCGATCAATAGTTACAAGTCGTGGTAAGACTATCATTCATCATAGTATAACTTTTATAGTTTGTTAAGTGTACTTACAGTATAAATGACACTCAACATATCGATCATTTCCTTTGGAATCCAAATAGAAAGTCTTCTATTAATGGAAAAAGTTAAGATAGCCGATTGTATGGCACTGAAGAAGGTCATAATAACAGTGCTAGAGTATTGACAGGGATATTTCTTTCCAATATTTGATTGAAGAAGGAACCACGAGGACCACAAAATCGTTCCAGCAAATAAGATCAACGACCCAAAAATCCATCCTTCTTTTCTTTTAGAGGAACTAATGTTCTCTTCTATTGATTGAGATGCAGTTTGTTGTTGGTCTGAAAAATGGATTAAAGGAATGCCTTTGTAAAATGTCAATAACAAGGCGCCCCCGAGGCATATTAATGTACCAATCACTTTTGCTCTTCCACTTCTATCTTTTATGTTAATTGTCTCTAACCTGCATTACAATCATATGATATCCTTAGATTGGATGAGTAGATTAAAAAATGGGGAGACTTGTAACCGTTTTTTGAAGTTGTTGAAACGCGAGAGAACGAATTCTCATACCCGAAAGGTAATGCCATAAGGAATGTTATCACTGGAACCATGTTGACAAAGGCACATGCAAAAGTTGCAGAAGTGTATTGTATGCCAAGAAGGAACAAGTATTGTGTAAGAGATGCCCTACGAAAAAGGTGTCTATGTTATGCTGCTAGCAGAGAAACATAGAGTAAAACCAAAGGACTTAGCAACAAGAAAGCTATTTAAAACACAATCTTACCCAACAATTGCACTCAAGAATAGGTAGCAAATGATTTGAGGGGTGAGTTTAGGTCTAGTATTCCTGCAAAACAAGAAGATTATCATATGAAAAGTAGTAACATGAACTTCAGATAAGTGAAAAGTAGGAAGAATGATTCATACCTTTCAAGAAATAATGCAATAGGGGCTAAAAATATAGTCGAAATGGACTGTCGATAAGTGATGAAAACCAAATGGTTCATTCCATCCATGATAATCTTTTTAAGAAGTATATTACTTATTGCAAAAGCAAAATCAATTGCCAACATAACAAAGATTGGATACCATTCCACATATCTCTTCATCTTAGTTAGTCTTCACTTCCTTTCTCTTGTGTGCTTCTTTTTTTTGTGAATTACTCTCTGGTTTTTAAGCTGCAGCTGAGGCAGAAGGCACATATTTAAAGTCTGTTAAGGCTGTTGTTTCTTCCACTAACTTCTGCCAATCACATCAATGCTTTAAAGCTTCAATAGATTTAGACATTTGTTTAACATAAGTATGCTCTTGCTTTTACTTGAAAGATTGCAACTATTTCCCTTTTCCTTACTTTTGATTGATAATTTTGGCTTAATTGGTAAAGTTGTTGTCATATGACCAGGAGATCACGGATTGATAATTTTGATGGAAACAGTCTCTTGCGTAATGCATGGTAAGACTGCGTACAATAGATACTTGTGGTTCGGCCCTTCCCCAGACCCCGCGCATAGCGGGAGCTTAATGTACCGGGCTGCTTTTTTTTTTTTTTGAACTTCTGATTGATATGTTTGGCGTAACTGGTAAAGTTGTTGTCATGTGAGGTCACGAGTTCGAGCAGTGGAAATAGCCTCTTGCGAAAATACAGGGTAAGACTGCGTACAATATGTTATCGCTTCTGTGTTAAAACTCAGAAAATCAGAAGAACTGTTAGAAGAAACAGAAAATATATATAAACGATAAGTAATATTCCGAGTCCACAATTTCCTTGTGTGTCCTTAAGGAATTTTAACCCCCTCACAAGTTGCCAAGGTAATGGATTAAATCCTCCCAGGATGAAACGGAATAACCTTCCTGCAACAGTGGCAATACCAACTGCAGGATACCAACAAACTCAAAGAACGGAGCAAGATCACACTTACGAATTTGAGAGAGAGAGAGACTGCGAAGTAGAATACAGTATTCAGAATGGAATTCGTGATTTTCAGTGTCTGGAAAAATAAGCCATGCCTCAGAATTTATAGGCAGCGTTTTTGGATTTCAGTTAATTCCGTTAATGAACTAACTGACATTTAATTTAATTATTAAATAATTAATTAAATAAAATTTGTCCAAAAATAATCTTATCGATCATTTGACAAATCCAAAGCCGAGCGAGCGACGGCGACGGCGTGAGGATACATCCTCTTCAACTCCTTTTAAGAGCTCTAAGAAGTGATCCTATATTTATACACACAAGTGTAGTTGTCTTTCACCAATTTGGTACAAAGTTCATGACAAAAGCTCATTTGATTCAAATTTTCATTTCCCTCTATTTTATTTCCCACCATTTTCCAATTCACACTCTTAGACTTTTAAGCCCAATGCTTAAAGTCCAACACAATAGACCCTTGTGATCCGGCCCTTTGCCAGGCCTCGCGCATAACGGGAGCTTAGTGCACCGACTGTATGCGAATCGTTTACCGCAACAACAGGTTCATCAACATACAATATGGAGAATGTTATTTTGGGAAATTTTAGTTTTCTTGGACTTAAATTAGATAGGATATAGAACATTTTTAACATGCGAGTCAACCGATGCTTCTTTTCAATCTTTCTCTGTTGGTATATAAATAAACAGTTTATGGCATCTTGTGGGGTGGGGTTCAATTAAATATGATTCTATTTGTCAAAATTTTTCCATGGCATCTAATGCATTATCTCTCCTTACTTCTCATGTGTAAGTGTAGGAGGCATCTAATGCTGCTTTTAAAAAACTTGTAGTATAGAATCTTGAGATTACAACATTGAACAGATAAATTTACTGTCAATACATCATATTCCTTTGAATGGATAAATAGCATCTGCTGCTTAGCAATTCTTTTAAGTCAGAAGAGATATACTATAAACCATGCGTATTATTATAGTATTCTTTATGTTATAATTATTTATTCATTTATTTAATTCAACAAAGTTTTATTTCAAATAAATCATATATTTGTCTGTGTGTCCATTGCTTATATAGTAGATGATTTAGTGTATAGAGTTTAGCTTATACATGGAAGATTAAATCATCAGTTCTTATAAATCATAAAGTTTATGTTCACAATCTAATGATGGAATTGGACAGGCCATCGGAATGGTTGTAGCACAAGATTCAATATAATTTATATTGATTATGGGAATGATTTAATTCCGACTTCTTGTGCTAGTACATTTTGTATGTATTGAACAGATCAAGTAGAGATAAGTATTATATACTGACTTAATAAAATAAATTCTCTAGTCCATTGTACTTATACTCTTAATCTTGATATAATTATTATTAGTTGTGTGTATCATTTATTGTTTTGAATTATTTAAAGGCGAGATTCTTTCGTGGGTCAATAAGCCTGGTAAATTGGACAATAATGATATAGATTAGCGAATTGATAAATAGTTGATAGAATCCATGTCTCGGTTTTTGAGATTGATGATACTCCTTTATAAAAGCTTATAAGTTTTCATGTGTAAACCCGGCAGGTGGATTTTGTATCTGACACATGAAATAAGTTAAACGAATGTCTAAAGGAAGTAATCAATAAATTAAATTGTCAGTAATTTAATTTGATTGGTTAGTATCTGAATCTTAATATTGAGAGTTAAATAAGGTTTTATGAAAGAATTTCGAAATTGTACAAAAGAGTGCAATTACGAATTTTTAGTGGAATAATTCGTAATTTATTATGGTAGAAATTAATTTTAAATTTCAATATTAATTCCATAATAGGAAGCCTTGTTAATTAAATTTTATGGTCCCTACTGTGCCTAAATAATAGGAAATAAAAGGAAACATTTCCTTAGTGGAAGAAGAAAACCTAACAGGTTTTGGAAAAAGGTTTTAACCTAAAAAACGTGGCTATATATATGAGATATAGGCTGACCCGTTTTTTGCTGTGGTTCTACACGTTTTCTTCCTTGAATTTCGCCTACCAGAAATTCTCTCTTTCCGAATATTATTTGGGTAACACGGTAGAAGACTGTGGAAGTTTGCTGAGGTCTTACAACTCTGGAACTGCAGACGGAGATTGATTTGCTTTGTTCACGCTTCAAGAGGTAACTCGAATAATCTCCGTATGTGTTAATTGTTTAATTCACACGTAAATATGATACTATAATTGCTCACTGCGATATATAATCCAACAACACCTTTGTCAAACCAAGTACAGTTCTGTCGATAGGAATCGAGTGAGGGAAGATATGGTTTCCAAGTTAACCAAAAGATAACGCAAGCGGTGTAAGATGACCTCAATGAAAACAGAAATCTCGCATGAAACAGAAAAGTAACAACTCGTTTGATTCTGATTTAAACTAGCTCAAGATCAAGTTTAAGAGTCAAGACCACAGTGGCCTTAGGCAAAAAGAGAAATAGAGAGTGTCAGACCATTTGAACAATGCTAGGTATAGTTTGGTTCAACTATTATTCCAAAAATGAGTTCGCGAGTTTGGCAAAACTATAGTGCTTTGGGGTCGAATCCTATATATATATATATATATATATATATATATATATATATGCGAAAAAAGAAGTATAACGGCAGCCTAGTGCACAAAATATTCCGTGTTCGTGCAGGATCCGGTTAAGGGCTGCATTTCAAGGGGTGTGATGTAAACAGCCTACCATAATGCAAGCATTAGTGGCGTATCCCATGGTTCGAACCTGTAACCTATAAAGTATACATTTCAGAACTCACTCTCTCAACTCAGAACCCAAACGTCTAAATTCTAAACACGCCACTAATTGAACATAACATAGTATTAACATCCTAGTGGTCTTGACTACTAGGAAAATCATTGGGAACTACGTAAGAATTTCACTGGTGTAAGTCTTAGGAAATTCAGAACTATGCTTGTATCAGGGTAAGCTGTCTACATCACAATTTCTTAGGGTGCGGTCTTGCTCCAAACTCTGTATAAAACGTTGAATGCTTTGTGCACCGGGCTGCCTTTTTAATTTGGTTAATGAAAACATGGCAAGTGCTAAATGATGGATCAAATGTTGAAATTCTTGTACAAATTTAAAAGCTTTAAATAGAAAAATTCCACTTTCTTAGCAAAAATGAGGACCACCAAGAAGTAGTTTTGGCAAAAAATCATATCAGTGCTTTTAAGTAACATCAAATTCTTTTTCAATGTAAAGTAGAAATATTTTTCATGCCCTTGTCTTAATCCATATTCTTTTGTTCCTTAACCATGATTTGAGCTGGAACCCTACATCTTTTAGTAACAAAAATCCAGATTTATATGCTTTTTTTTGCTTTTACTTTTAGTTTTTTCATGAGTAAGGAACCTCTAAAAGTTCAAGCATTATCACCCTAATAAATGGTCAAGAATTAATCAAGATTACTAGTATCTTTAGAGGGTATAATCCTTCTTCAATACAGAGTCGGATATGGGATGAGTTTTATAGGTTTAACTGAGCACACTATTTTCGACTCAAATTATGTATACATACAACACAACAACTATTACTACGCCTCAATCCTAAGCAACTTGGGGTCGGTAATATGAATCCTCATTGACTATCTCGCTTCATTTAAGTTCGTCTCAGATCAATATTTAGACTAAAAAGAGTACTAGAAATTCTCTGTATTTCTAATTGACAAATAAATTTCCATCATAAATTGACTAATTTTATGCAAGTTGTCAGCCTGGCTACCGCAAATTTCTCTTTTATCCGAGCTTGGGACCAGCAATTTGAGGAAGCTCACTACAAGAAAATAGCTTTTTTCTGACTAGTAAATTTGGTGGAAAGTAGTCGGAAAAGTATTTATTCCGACTGTTTTTACATAGTCGGAAAATTGTACGTCGGAAAAACATGTTCGACTATTGTAGTAGGATAATTCTGACTATTGTAGTCGGAATTTTTTTTTTTGCCAAAGATCCGAAAAAGTTGGTATTTTCCGACTGAAGTAGTAAAAATATTAATTAAATAATTATAGTCGGTAAGCTATAAATACATTATGCAAAAAAAAATATTAAAACATACAACATATATTAAGACCACAGAGGCGAAGTTTGAAGTTTATGGGTTCTGATTTTCCCCTGGAACCCATAGCTCGTCTTTGTTACTGGGTTTACAATTCAATATTTATATACATATTTAATAAATTTCTTAATAAAAATACAGTATCTAAACAAAAGTGACTGAGTTCGACCAAACTCACGCCTAGTAGGCTCGCACCGTCCCTGAAAACCAGACTTCCAAACTCACTGAATATAACTCCTGGATTCGGCTCTGCTTCAATGCCTATAGTCGGCATCATATATTCTTTTACTCATGTTTAACCTTTTTCAGAAATTTTCTATTTTTTTTCCCCATCTTCCATCTAAACACATTTCTGCGAGTAGTATGCAGTAAATTATTCGACGCTTTACAATAGAAAGTTTTGGTTCTTTGAATAATGTGCTTTACCGCTTGTTTGGATGGTTGTTACACATCGTTTCATAATGTATCGTATCGTATTGTATTATATCGTTCGATAAATACAATGTTTGGATAGATTTTATCGTTTGTCGTTGATTCAAGATATCATGCACTAGCAATATGAAGAATAAATTTGTAATATTATAATAAAAAATTATGAAACGGGGTAAATTTATTATATAAAAAGGTAGGGTAAATAATAAAATAAAATAATTAATTAATAGTGAAGGGTGAGATGAGAGAAAAAGACCAGATAATGATGCAACCACACCAAATCGATCGTTACATAACGTGGCACATTCTGTCGTTACGTAACGATGAATTTAACGATACGATACAATAAAATTTAAGTAACAACCAAAACGCACAGCGTATTTAAAGTAAAAATAAGATACGATACAATACAGTAGGTAACAATACCTTATTTTGTGCACATGATTCATTACATGTTTATCTTGCAAAATGTGTCGACACAACAACTTCATATTCAGTTCCCTTTTTATGGAAAATATTGAGCTTAAAAGGCATCGATGACTTAAATAATTAAGATACTTAAAAATCCCATTTGATATAATTCAAAAATAATTACACTTTAATTTGTTGTTCAATACTAATATATATAGAAGTGGTCAATTCTACATGAATGGTCAATGTGGTAAGTTAATGTGTATACAGTTAGCTCCATGGCTTGGTTCAGTGGTAAGGATGCAACATGTGATGTACGATTTAGGTACATGTCATGAATCCTATGCAAACAAAATTCGGTATTCCCTCCAGTCCATTTTAGTCATCATGTTTCATTTTTAGACGTCCCTTAGAAAATTACATTATTTTGGGTAAGTTATTTTTAGTATCCACGACAACTAAAATGGATCAACGGACGTGTTTATTTAAGTTAGGAGAAGCATAGAGGGAAGTGCCCATATACTCTTCCACAAGTGGGGTCTGAGAATAATAGAGTGCATGTCCTTTAAAAAGGCAGAGAGGTTGTTTCCGTTAGACCCTCGGCTCAAGAAAAAGACCCTTATGTGTGCACTAAATGTTGAATTAGATAGGCACAGTTGAACCATCAACTAACTATATGCCAAATTTGTTTCTTTTCCCACAAACCGTGCGAATTAAAATGACAGTTCAGTGCACAAGACATCTTACGTTCACATATATTTAGGAAAGGTTCGTAATCCAAGGGATACGATATAGACAACCTATCTAATGCATGCATTAGCGGCACAAGCCATGCGAATTCCATGCATGAAATCAGAAAAAAAAATTGTCGTGACTTCAGAAAATTCATATATCGTACAGATTTAAGTATGCTAATCATTAACTTATTGTTGCAAAATTTTAAGTGGTTGTAATTAACATTATTACACCAAAAATTCATCAATAGAAAAGGGACATAACTTTGTTTAGTGAGACATGTAAGAAAAGATTCTTTATAGCTTTATTTAGTTAAAGAGATGAACTTCAGTATATGGAAAAATGAATCATCCTTCAATAATTCAAAATAGATAAGACAACACATAGCACGTTTTGTATAACTAACAAAACTAATCTAATTCTAACTAATCAAATTCCTAAATTTGGATCTTGTCTCCTGAATTTTACCTACTAAATTGACCGTTAAGCTATACCCTTAAGTGCAATATCGTCAGATCTAGTGAAAGAGTTACGAGTTTATCCGAACTCAGCAACTTTGATTTAGACCCTATATATAACAATAACAATAACGATCTAGTAAAATCCAATAAGTGAGGTATCGGTCTAGGGAGGGTAGTGTGTACTCAGACATTACCACCACTCTGATGAGGCAGAGAGGTCGTTTCCGATAGACCCTCTGCTCAAGGAGACGTAAAAGATGTGAAGAGAAAATATATCAGTACAGTCAACAGAAATCATAGAAATAATAACATCATCATAAAAATCAAAAAATAGATGACAAGCAATAACAATAAATAGTAATCAAGGTCCGGTGCTAGGGGTGTTCAAACCGAACCGGAAAACCACACCAAACCGAAAAACCAAACCAAACCGATTAAAAAAATCCGACTAGGTTTGGTTTGACTTGGTTTGATATTGAGTAAAAAATCCGAACTAAACCGACATATAAATATATACTTATAAGACTTTATATTGAATTTTCTGTAAAAATAAATATTGAAATATTTGGGATCCTCTCATGTGTTAACCTTGAAAACGTACATTAACAAAAATTATTGTTAGACGACTAAGAAAACAACTATCATGTATTACTAAAAAAATTCTCCCATTAGAATATTTTAATAGATCATATGTTTGTCAATTTTTTCAATATTTACTAAGCATATATTTACTTATCGAAACTTTATTTATAACTTTAATAAAGTAAGATTGGAATAGTATTCATGCAGTAAAAAAAAATTTAAAAATCCGAAAAACCCGACAAAATCGAATCAATCCAAACCGATATAGTTGTTTGGTTTGATTTTGATAAAAATCGAACCAACCCAGTCCATATACACCCCTACCCGGTGCTATGAAAAATAGAAGGATAGTGCGAATACAACATTAACCACTAGCCGTCTAAGATCAACCTTATCAAACTAGCCTCACCCCTGGCACAAAGAAAAAAAAAAGCTCGACTATTTCCTACCCTACAACACTAATACTCAACTTCCACACTTTCGTAGACCCTATATATACAAATAATAAATTTCGAATCAGTTCCTAAATGAGAGTAAAGAAGCTAACGACTTGTTATGTTAAAAGTAGTTAAAGTAGACAATTACTTGTGTTATAATTGAAATCAAGACCTTAGCTTGCAAACCAGTGGCAGCTCCAATAACGGGTTTGCAGCGAAGCGGTGTCACCCGATATCGTTTCGCCGAAAATTCTACTATATATATCTATTATTACTGCGAGGAAATAGATAAGTAGGAAAAAATGACACCACTAGACAAAGGTTGTCTCGTGGCGTGTTGCTCATATGCCTAACTTTGTTCTAAAGAGGTTCGAACCTCAACTAGCTCGTATTTTTTATAAATATTTGAGAGAGCCTTTGTGGTTAAAAATCATGAATAAATATAATTGAAATCAAGAATTTTTCTAACTTAAGACTCAACAAAATCAATGGACTAACGGCTAGTTCTTGTCTAGAAACATAAATATGATAATCAAAGTTATTTATTCTGTTTTTCTATAAATTTTGATTCCGCTTACAAAAATTTATGTTTGCAGGTTCAGCAAAATTCAGTGTTTTAATACGTGAGAGTTGGCCAAGTAACGACAATAAGAAAGACTAAGACATAGTTAAATCTTCGGACGAAATAATCTAATCTAAAATCTTGTAAGACCTTGATGATTAACCCAATGTATGAAATCCCAACTTGCTTAATACAATTATTATCTTTAAAAAGGATGAAACTGAGGATATTACGTAGCTATCATGTGTTTCTTGGCCGAACTTTATATATATGTGAGAAAATTATACATGTATAAATAAAATTAGATATATATTTTAGAACAATAGTATTATATGCTGTCTCAAGTACTTAGAATAGGCCATGAAAAAGGACTTACTGAATGAGACAGAAGCAACTAATATTGACCATCCATTATTTGGTACCATTTTCTTTTTGCTACGTATACCTTTTTTTCCATTTTGACTAGTTTCATTGACTAAACTGGAGCATTGTATACATGTTAAATGCTACGTATTTCAAATCACAAAAAAATAAAATAATGAGAACAAAACTTGTATTATTAAAACATTCTGCCTTCTTCCAAATCAAATTGCTGAAACTTTTCTAGTCATAGAATGAAGGGAAAGGGTCAAAAATATCCCTCTGTTATTATTTATTGTTTACTTGTGTAGCCCGTTATATTTTTCGTCTATTTTTGTTCCTACCGTTAACAAGCAAAATTACCCCTAACCCTAACGTTCCTCCACTGTGGCAGCTGACTGACAGCAACTGTACCCACACTATTATATAAGTATGAAGGCAAAGGTCGTGTAGCTTTTACCCGAATGGTCGGGATCGAATCCACAGGGAGCCTATAGATGGGAGTGAGTATATCAGCGATCTAGAGGGGTCGAATGTTTCTAATTGCACTTCTAAACATTGGTTGGTGTTGAACTATACTAAATGTATTCTATTGTTTGTAAGCTAATTAATGATTAACTTTGTTTTGTTTTTGTTGTTGTTTTCTAATGTTGATAAAGACACTAGTGTCGTAACTGTGGCCTAGGTGGATACACAAAGGGATTCAATTCTAAGGTCGGGGAATATGTTAGGGAATAGCTATAACCAAAGCACGAAGGTGCTCACTCTATACCTCTCGGTAGTTTTAGTGATTATATCCTAATTGCCTCTCTCGAGTCTAATTGGGTGCCCAATAATCAAGCAATATAGGCTTAGGTAGGGTGTTACTTTCACGAGGTTTAACCCGTTAACTAGGGCTCAAGTAGGGTTTTACCATTTCTGGGTTTAACTCCTTTGATTGGGACTACCAATCTCTTGATAATGCCCTAATTTCCTATTAGGCTAATTTCTAGACTCAAGTCTTCTTTCTCAAGAAAGACCAAGTCATGAAAATGTTAATTAGTGTTTGCAACCACTAATTATAGCAATAAAAACCTTGAAATAACCTAAATAGCCAACACTAATTAATTTCCCAACCTTAATTTCAAAACCCAATTATATACCCACACTAAGGTTGAGCCACAACCCTAGCTAATGGGTCTAACTACTCATAATCAAAGATGAGAACAATGATAGAGAAAAAGAATAACCCATTTAATTAATTCCTAACAATGAAATTGAAGTTTTCAATGTTAAATATGCAAGAATAAAGCTAAAGAAATAAAAACCCTAAAATATTCACGAGCTCTCTACTCTGAAAAACAGCTGATATCTTCCAGCCCTCTAAATAAATTACAAAATAGTCTATTTATAGTCTGCCAAATTTTCGGACAAAAATACCCCTGAAGTACCACCGCGGACCGCAAAAACACGACCGCGGTCCGCGAAAACATTAGGACCTCACTGGAATGCCACCGCGGTCCGCGAAACTTCGACCACGGTCGCGGTGAGAACTTGCAATTCTTGGGTCACACTAGAACTCCACAGCGGTCCGCGAAACTTCGACCGCGGCCGCGGTGGATGACATTCAACTTTCTGAGCTACTGGAAATGCACCGCGGTCTGCGAAACCACGACCGCGGCCGCAGTGGCTAATGGCATAATTTCTGAACTCACTGGAAATGCACCGTGGTCCGCGAAACCACGACTGCGGCCGCGGTGGCCTTGTTGGCTTGAGTAGCCTTGTTGGGTTTGATCCTTGTGCCGGATTCACTCCTATTTTGAGAATATTTTAGACTGAATGCCTTTATTTCTGGTTCAATCCTGCAACAAGCACAACGTATAAGCTTTCGGGGCTATTTTGTGTAAAATTGTATCCAAAATTCATGTACAAGGTCACGGAAAACGAGGCAAAAAGCCAAGTTATCAACTCCCCCAAACTTAAGCTCTTTCTTGTCCTCAAGCAAAACAAAATAAGCCCCACCCGTGTGAGAGATTTCACAAAATTTTGGTTGTACTATTGGTGACCTCAACTAGCATCAATTGGAACTAACCATAGCCCCTAATGCGAATGAATCATTGACAATGATTGAACTTTCAAAACTATAGTTTCAAGTGTGATACAAGAGCTTCAAGGGTTGGTCCAACTCATCAGTGAACTTCTAATTATTACCTCGGTCAGTGTGGATCCCAGACTCTTATTCCGTAACTTTCCCCAGCATCTCACCTTTCAGAATAATGACTCTCAGAACGAGGAATATGGTGAATCGCTCATCTCTCATCAAGGAAAGAGTCCCAAGTACGGCTCAAAGTACCATAGGCTTGCCCTTTGTGTACATCACCACTAATATAGGCTTCACTCATCCTGAGATCATATAGGACTTTTGTGGAATCATGATGAAGGCTTTTGGTCAAGGGTAGGGCGTATTTGGTTAGAGTGAGTTTTATCTTTCCTTAAGCACTTCATTTTTTTTTGTTGCTCTCACATTTTCTTGACTCTTTGAGTCTTTTTATCTTTTGTATGGTTGGAGAGACACTTTTTCATCAATTTCCTTTATTTCTTCTTATGCTATCCAAACCTTTTGCATTACTTTTTCATCAATTCCCTTTATTTCTTCTTTTTGTTCATTCTTTTTTTTTCATTCTTTTTCATTGTCTTTTCTCTTCTCTTTCTTTCTTTCTTTTGTGCCTTCTTTTTCACTTCATTACATCTCTCGTCTCTCCCCCAAACTTATGCTTTTTGCCTAGAGCCAAGGAAAGATTGGGTGCCAAGAGAGGGTAAAAGAATGGTTAAAGGCTTGTAACTTGGGTACAAATAAAAGGCTTAAGGCTCAAAAGGGTTGACTAGGGAATATTTCTCTTGGAAGGTCATGGAAGTGTTCAATTCTTTGTTCAAGTCGAAAGCCTATAGTCACTTCTCAAGTCAAGTTACACCTAGAATTTCGCCTAGACAACACTCAGGGCAAGTTCTAGACTAGTGTCATGGAACTTGGACTTGCAATTACGAATTTCTCACCACTCACAGCTAAAGAATTGTTACGGAAACCGAGTCGAGGGCCCACAACTACCTTAGTTGTGCTTTGAGTAACAAAAATGGTCCCGAAGAACCACCCGATGATTTTTGGCCAACACAAGAGTCTCAATATCATCACGATCACCATCCTCAACACAACGGTTTGTATTTGACCGTGGGATCAAAGGCAACTGTGTTAGGCCCAAGTGAAGCTTTTCTTGAGGCACCGTTATTGAAAAACAAAACAACAAGAAAAGGAAAAACAGACTCAAACCCTTAAGAAGGTTGTCACACCGTCCATCCTTGGGAAGAGCCACCCGGTTCACACAAGTTCCACCTTTGGAAAGAACCGTGGCGTTAAGAAAACCAAAGGCTTATTGCTCATGAGAAAACCAAACAAGAAGCTATGAAAGAAAAGTAAGAAGCTATAAAATAGAAAAGAATTGTGTAAAATAACATAAAGTGCGTGGGATGTAATGAATATGTACAATAGGGGAATTAGATGACTATACATAAGGTATTAATATTTACAATGGATAGTTATATTATACATACCCAAAAAAAACGTAAATAAAGAGAAACAAAAAGTTTTTTTCATTATACAATCCGATGTAGCCAAAATAAAATGCCTGTAGGGCCACTCCCCTAACTAAAAGAAAGCATTTTCCTCAATGCTATAACGCAAAAATAGTGCGCAAAATATGGGAGAGAGAGAGTAAATAAAAGTCCATATTGGCCCTCGGCCTACTGTGTTCCCTGGTGCTCTGTCTGAGATGGGGTAGGAACTTCCTGAGATGAGGAAGGAACTGCCTCAGATGGGGAACCTGTAGGAGCTGGATCCGGTATAGCCTGTGATGGAGCTCCGGTGGGCTGAGCCTCCTGGCTCTGAGTCTGAGTGTGCTATGTGGGGGGGTATTCCAGTATAAGCCTGATGTTCTGGGCACGGGGCATGACCTTCCTCTTCTTCAGTGGCCTCACCGACTCTTCCTCCTGCACTGACTGAGGCAAAGGTCGTTGCTCTGGCTGAGGCTCTGTGGGGTCTGCTAGTAGCATATCCAAAGGAATCTGATCTCCTGATAGCTTGTCGACCTCCTTTCTCAGCTTCGCCACCTCATCCTTTGACGCCTTGGTCTTCCTCAGCTTCTTTGTTTCTTTGGCCAGCTTTGCCAATGCACTCTGATGTGCACCCACTGCGTCCAGGATTTTCTTCTGATTCTCCAAAATTTCTTTCAGAGTGTCCTCAATGGACTGCGGGACCTGTGGTGGGAGAGCAGTAACTGGGGCCGCCATGGCTGTAGAAATTGCAGTCAACTTTGTAGTAGTTGACTGCATCCAGTTTGTGAGGCTAGTGAGAGTCATGTTCAGCCGTTGAGCATTCATGGGATAGGCTCTGGTGGAGGGGATGTCTGTAGTTGTGGAGGAAGATGGGCCTGGAGCCTCCTCTGGAATGGCAAGCTGGGGCAGTGAGGGTTCCCCACCACCACTGGCTCTTCAGACTGGATAGTGGAGGCAACTGACTTTCCCTTTGACTTCTTTTTGGGGTTATCCTCATCTTTCAAGTCATACCAGGAGAAAGGTGCTTTGGGCTTGACTTTGGTGTCAAAGCGCTTCATACTTCACAATACATGGTCAGGTAATGAGGATAATGGTAAGAAGTATCAATTGTGTTGACCACTCGGCTAATAATCTCGGACATCACTCCCCACATTGATGGGGTATCCAGTCATGATAGATGCTACTAATACAACCCTACTGATAGGGAGCGTCTGGTCATGATGAGTCGAGTCTAGCCTGCTACATACAAAAGTCTCCCATCCTTTAGCTTCGAAGTTCAGGGTCCTCCTGGTGATAGTCTTTCCAGCCGTTAACCACTTCGGGGTGTCCCCGGGCTTGGCCAAGTGCAAAGCCAACCAATTTCTCGCAGCATCCTTCTCGACAAGTTTTTCCCGGTATAATGAATCATCCACATCATCCATCTCCAAATAATCATCTAGTGAAGGTTCGTCAAAAGGAACAGTGAGATTGCAAACTTTGGATGCCTTTGAGTCCTTTTCGAGAAAAAGCAAATTGGTGTAGAACTCCTTCACTATATGTGCATTGGCCTCCGAAAGATGCTCGGTGAAATAGGACCATCCTTTCCTGTCTCGAAATTGCTGCCTCACATTGGGGTTGTATGTGGATAAATCTTTCATTGAGAAGGTACCCTGAATCTGTGGAAGGCTTTCTCACTTACAAAACGATCCTTCCACACATCCGGGTTCCTAGTGCGCTCTACCCCTTCAACCACTTGTGCATCCCTTTTGTTGTCACTTGAATTTTCCCCAGATAAGGAAGATGTAGGGGAAGTAGAATATGAGTGTTCACTAGAGGCAGATTTGGCTGGAGACAATGCTCGTGCTGTGGCCGGGAGAGATGATACCGGGTCAATTGGGGATGAATATGATGAGGCCTCTTCTGACGGAGCATATTCACTTCCTGATGGTGAAGGAGGAGAGTCTGTAACCCGACTGGGCCGTCATGATGACTGAGGCAATGTAACTTTTGAAGGTTGCCTTGATGAGCCCGGGCCTCTCCCCCTTTGAGTTTCTCCTCTACCCGTGTTTTTGCGACCTCCCCCACGAGATAGTACCATTGCCTGCAAAGTGCACATAAGTGAACATGGTTAGTTTCCTGAACATTGATGTGCAGACACTTGAGTAGTCACTGAAGTTTAAGCATATTGGAATGAGGCAAGACACACTGGACAGACTTCGCGGACCGCGAAAAGTCGATCGCAACCGAGAAAGTCTAATCATGCTTTGAGCAGGACACACTGGACTGACTTCGCGGACCGCGGCTGCGAAAGTCTAATCATGTTTTGAGAAGGACACACTGGACTGACTTCGCGGACTGCAAAAAGTCGACCGCGACCGCGAAGTTCTAATCAAACTTAAGCAAAATGAAGCACCACGGTCCGCAAAAAATGGACCGCGGACCGCGAAAATGGCTATTTACCTAGGGTTCCCAGAATTTGCAATTTATATGATAAAGTGTTCATTGAGTGATGTCCTATATAAGTAATCAGTGCAATTGCATTCCAAAGGACTATTTTGGNGAAGTTCAGGGTCCTCCTGGTGATAGTCTTTCCAGCCGTTAACCACTTCGGGGTGTCCCCGGGCTTGGCCAAGTGCAAAGCCAACCAATTTCTCGCAGCATCCTTCTCGACAAGTTTTTCCCGGTATAATGAATCATCCACATCATCCATCTCCAAATAATCATCTAGTGAAGGTTCGTCAAAAGGAACAGTGAGATTGCAAACTTTGGATGCCTTTGAGTCCTTTTCGAGAAAAAGCAAATTGGTGTAGAACTCCTTCACTATATGTGCATTGGCCTCCGAAAGATGCTCGGTGAAATAGGACCATCCTTTCCTGTCTCGAAATTGCTGCCTCACATTGGGGTTGTATGTGGATAAATCTTTCATTGAGAAGGTACCCTGAATCTGTGGAAGGCTTTCTCACTTACAAAACGATCCTTCCACACATCCGGGTTCCTAGTGCGCTCTACCCCTTCAACCACTTGTGCATCCCTTTTGTTGTCACTTGAATTTTCCCCAGATAAGGAAGATGTAGGGGAAGTAGAATATGAGTGTTCACTAGAGGCAGATTTGGCTGGAGACAATGCTCGTGCTGTGGCCGGGAGAGATGATACCGGGTCAATTGGGGATGAATATGATGAGGCCTCTTCTGACGGAGCATATTCACTTCCTGATGGTGAAGGAGGAGAGTCTGTAACCCGACTGGGCCGTCATGATGACTGAGGCAATGTAACTTTTGAAGGTTGCCTTGATGAGCCCGGGCCTCTCCCCCTTTGAGTTTCTCCTCTACCCGTGTTTTTGCGACCTCCCCCACGAGATAGTACCATTGCCTGCAAAGTGCACATAAGTGAACATGGTTAGTTTCCTGAACATTGATGTGCAGACACTTGAGTAGTCACTGAAGTTTAAGCATATTGGAATGAGGCAAGACACACTGGACAGACTTCGCGGACCGCGAAAAGTCGAC
>ML368081.1:1514-11543 GCA_005239525.1 Nicotiana knightiana | reverse complement strand
AAAAATGGACCGCGGACCGCGAAAATGGCTATTTACCTAGGGTTCCCAGAATTTGCAATTTCTATGATAAAGTGTTCATTGAGTGAAGTCCTATATAAGTAATCAGTGCAATTGCATTCCAAAGGACTATTTTGGACCCATTTGGGCTAACCCTAACATTTACAAGCCTAGAAAGAGAAAATAATAATGAAAAAGAAATTGAAAACTAAAGAAGATAAAGAAATTAAGAATTTAATGAAGCATAAATACACTTACTAGATGTTGGGATGAAAATATGGATGCAAGCAATAAGTTTTAGAGGATGCAAAAGTGAGACACGGTTGAAAGTGTCTTAGGCTAGCTACAGTGGAAAAAGTGTGAAATGTAACCCTCAAGTCCTATTTATAGGAAGAGTTGGGAACCACCCCTTACCTACCGCGGACCGCAAAAATTCGACCACGGTCCCCGGTCATTCAATGGAATAAGGCTTACGAGGCAGAAGGGTTTCGCAGACCGCAAAGAGTCGACCGCGGCCACGAAGTCCATTTCCAGAGCACTGTGTTTGCATCATATTGACTTCGCGGACCACGAAAATCGATTGCAGCCTCGAAGTCAATTTTCAGTGAGCTTTTGTTTCTATACTCAGCCAAATTCCTTTGTCAAAATCATCCTACACATCCAAAAACCAGTTCGTGTAAATGTGAAACCTAATTTACCAAGAAAAACAAATAAAATGAAAGTAAAGACACATGGGTTGGCTCCCAAGAAGCGCCTGATTTAACGCCGCGGCACGACACATTTTACCGGGATCATTGGAGATGAAGAAGTGCCACCACGTGGCTGTCATCAACTTTGCCAAGATAGTGTTTTACCCGGTGACCATTCACTCTGAATACTTCACCACTTTTGTTCTTGAGGTCAAGAGCCCCAAATGGAGTAACAAATACCATTTCAAAAGGGCCACTCCACTTAGACTTCAACTTCCCGGGAAATAACCTCAACCGAGAATTGAACAATAAGACCAAGTCACCAACTTTGAACTCTTTTCCTCGAGCATATTTGTCATGTAGGTACTTCATTTTGTCCTTATACAAGGACGAAACGGAGTACGCATGGAATATAAACTCATCCAACTCATTCAATTGCTCCACTCTAAGATTTGCAGCTACATCCCATTCCAAGTTCAACTTTTTCAAGGCCCACATAGACTTGTGATCCAATTCCACCGGAAGGTGGCATGCTTTTCCAAAGACCAAGCGATATGGGGACATCCCAATTAGGGTCTTGTAGGCGGTCCGGTAAGCCGAAAGAGCATTATCTAAATTCTTAGCCCAGTCAGTCCTATTGGCATTGACCGTTTTGGATAATATGCTCTTTATCTCCCTGNCCCCCCCCCCCCCCCGTCACTGATGATGGCTCATGGAGTGCCAAACCTAGTAAAGATATTCTTCTTGAGAAAGGCTATCACACTCCTAGCCTCATTGTTTGGTAAAGCTATGGACTCCACCCATTTTTACACATAATCAACTGCGACCAAGATGTACGTGATCCCGCATGAACTCACGAATAGCCCCATGAAGTCAATTCCCCAAACATCAAAGATATCTACCTCGAGAATTGAGTTTAAAGGCATATCATCCTTTTTGGAAATTCCCCCAGCTCTTTGTCATTCATCACACCTCTTCACTAGGGTACTAGCATCCTTATACAAAGTGGTCCAAAAGAACCCACAACTAAGAACTTTAGAAGCAGTTCTCACCCCTCTGTGATGACCACCATACGGCGAGGAGTGGCAAGACTCAAGGATGGCTAGTTTCTCTTCCTCCGGTACACATCACCGAATTACCCCATCGGTGCAAATCTTGAATAAATAAGTCTCATCCCAATAGAAATCCAAGTTATCCCTTTGAAGCTTTTTCCTTTGGTTAGAAGAGATCTCACAAGGGACAACTCCGGCGACTAGGAAATTAGAAATATCTGCAAACCATGGAATTTCTCTCATGCACATTGAAAGGAGTTGTTCATACGGGAAACTATCATTGATCTCAAGTCTGTCACAAGGACGTCCTTGCTCTTCCAACCGGGACAAATAATCGGCAACTTGATTCTCACTCCCTCTCCGGTCCACTATCTCTAGATCAAACTCTTGTAACAACAAAACCCATCTCATAAGTCTTTCCTTGGAATCCTTTTTGGTCATGAGGTATCGGAGTGCTACATGGTCAGTGTGAACCATGACTTTGGCAAGATCGAATTTTTTCCATGCCAAAGACTATAGCTAGAAGCTCCTTCTCTGTGACTGTGTAGTTCATTTGAGCAGAATTCATTGTCTTGCTGGCATAGTAAATTGGATGAAACATTTTGTTCACCCTTTTCCCAAGCGCAGCACCCACAACAACATCACTTGCATCACATATAAGCTCAAATGGGGCACTCCAATCCGGTACTGTGATGATGGGACTGGTAGTGAGCTTGTGTTTTAAGATTTCAAAAGCTTGCATACACTGCTCATCAAAATTGAATTTGACATCCTTCTCTAACAGCTTGCATAATGGATTCACCATCTTAGAGAAATCTTTAATAAACCGCCGGTAAAAACCGGCATGCACAAGAAAGCTCCGCACTCCTCTCACTGAAATAGGTGGTGGCAGTTTTGAAATAACCTTGATCTTTGCCTTATCAACCTCAATGCCATTCTTTGAAATCTTATGGCCCAAAAAAATTCCTTCCTCCACCATAAAGTGGCATTTTTCCCAATTCAAGACCAAATTTATTTCTTCACATCGAGCAAGGACTTTATCAAGATGACTCAACCATTCGTCGAAAGAATCCCCGATGACACTAAAGTCGTCCATAAATACTTCTAGAAATTCCTCCACCATGTTGGTGAAGATTTCCATCATACATCTTTGGAAAGTAGCTGGGGCATTACAAAGCCCGAATGGCATTCGAGCAAAGGCAAAAGTGCCATATGGGCAAGTGAAGGTGGTCTTCTCTTGATCCTCTGGGGCTATCAAAATTTGATTATATCCAGAATACCCATCAAGGAAGCAATAATATGCTCGACCTGCAAGCCTATACAACATCTGATCCAAGAATGGTAAAGGAAAATGGTCTTTTCGGGTCACCATGTTGATCTTGCGATAGTCCATGCACACCCGCCATCCGATAATGATTCTTTTAGGAATGAGCTCATTCTTATCATTTTTTATCACTGTCATTCCACCCTTTTTTGGAACGCATTGGACCGGAGAAGTCCAAGCACTATCCGAAATTGGATAGACCACACCCGCATCAAGTCATTTTATGATCTCCTTTTTCACCACATTTTGCATAGCTTCATTGAGTCTTCTTTGATTTTCAACAGAGGGTTTGTATCCATCCTCCAATATAATCTTGTGCATGCAAAAAGCGAGGANGGGAAGGAAGTGGATTCAAGTCCAGATTCGGAGGTTCTTCAATGGATGGCTTTGTTGGTGGGGTCTTCCTGTTCTCCAAGTCCAATGACAATTTTCTGGGAGCATAGGAATAAGACTCCATGCCTTGAAGGGCATGGGAGCTCTCAAGTACATCATCCATCACTGAGTCCTCATGATTCAACAAGTCCAACTCCACAGGGTCATCAACATGGATCATAACACTGGCATCATCAATAATAACCTCAGACACAAGGTCCATAAAAGAGCACACTTCGGTGTTGTTGGGATGCTTCATAGATTTGCATACGTGGAAGACCACTTTCTCATCACCAACTCTGAATGTAAGTTCCCCTGCTTCAACATCGACCAAGGCCTTCCCGGTGGCAAGGAAAGTACTCCCCAAGATAATAGGAAACTCAAAATCATGCTCACAGTCGAGGATAACAAAATCTGTTGACAATATGAACTTGTCCACTCTCACTAAGACATCATCAATAATACCTAGGGGCCTATTTATTGATCGGTCCTCCATTTGCAAATGCATAGAGGTCGCCCTAGGTTGTCCCATCCCCAAGGTCTTGAACACAGAATATGGCATCAAATTTATGTTTTCCCCAAGATCACATAGGGCTTTTACAAAGTCTGCACTCCCAATTGTGCAAGGAATAGTGAAAGCACCTGGATCTTCAAGTTTTGGTGCCATGGAGTGAACAATAGCACTCACTTGGTGAGTCATCTTAATGGTCTCACAATCCATGGATCATTTTTTTGTCACCAAGTCCGTCATGAACTTAGCGTAGCCTGGCATTTTCTCCAAGGCCTCAACCAAAGGAACATTTATGGTGAGACTCTTCATCATATCAAAGAACTTTTTAAACCGGGTCTCTTGCTTCTGTTTTTCCAATATCTAAGGATAGGGAGGAGGTGGCCTAGGCAATGGTGCCTTTGGGACCACCGGTTCGAGCATGTCAATTACGTGTTTCCTAGACGGGTTTACATTTCTATCCAAATCCTCCCTATTGTCATGAATGTCAATTCTTACCTCACCTTCACTTGGATCACCAATGCTTGCTCCACATCAGCTGGTAGCTCATATTGGGGTAAAAATTCATCATCATCAACAACTTTCTTTTTTTCTGAAGTACTTGCCTCCACACCTTTTCCACTCCGAGTGGTTACCGCCATAGCATGACCGGTGTTGTTGTTGTTCCCACCCTTGGGGTTCACCACCGTATCACTTGGTAGTGCACCCTTTGGGCGTGTGTTTAAGGCTTGTGAGATCTGGCCCATTTGTACTTCAAGGTTTTGGATGGAAGTAGTGTGAGAGGATATCTGGGCATCGGATTCTGCATTCCTCTCCATCATATGTTTGAACATGTTTTCTATCCGACCCATTTCCGAGCTTGAAGAACTTTGCCCATGAGATTGATATGGAGGAGGGTTGCTTGGTTGTTGGTACATCGGGGGCCTTTGAAAACCCGACCCCCGATTACCTTCACCTCCCCAGTTGTTGTTGTTATTTCTTCCATTACAATTCCCCTCATTGTTGTTCCCCCATTGTCGGTCATTATTGTTGTTCCATTGACTATCACTGGTATTGTTCCAATTTCTAGCATTGTTATTGTTCCAGTTTCGTGGCCGTTGGTTCCCCCAGTTTTGTGTATTACCTTGCCCTTGGTAGTTGTTTGCATACATAACATCTTCATTTTGGTCATTGTAACTTTCATCTTATTCATGACCACTTGGCCCTTGATACCTTTGATCACCATGGTTTTGCTTAACATTTCCTCGAGGTCTCATTTGGTTTCCTTGCAGATGAACTCCTTCCATAGCATTTACTTGCTTAGGCCCTTGAAAATGTTGGAGTTGGGCTTTAGCAATTTGGTTCATGGTTGTTGTAAGCTCGGAAATTGCTTGCCCTTGTTCTTGGAGTTCCTTGTGGAGACTATTCACAACGGTTTCTCCTTGAGGCACATTTGCTCTACTTTGCCAAGCCGAAGATGCGTCGGCCATTTCATCAAGAATCTCACATGCCTCCGGGTATGTCATCTTCATAAAATTACCACCGGCGAATTGGTTGACCACACATTGGTTTACTGTGTTGATTCCCCGGTAGAATGTTTGTTGTATCATAGCCTCGGTCATGTCATTGTTAGGGAATTCCTTGACCATGGTTCTATAGCGTTCCCATATTTCATGTAGGGGCTCGTTTGGCTCTTGTTTAAATGCCAAAATCTCATCTCGAAGGGCTGCCATATGGCTTGTGGAGAAAATTTTTGCAATAAATTTATCCGCAAGCTCATCCCAAGTGGATATAGAATGGTTTGGGAGACGTTCAATCCAATCCAATGCTCTTCCCCTAAGTGATAACGGGAACAACCGTAACCTTAATGCGTCCTCAGACACATTAGTTTACTTACTCCCATAACATGTATCAACAAAGCCTTTGAGATGCTTATAGGCATTCTGATGGGCGGCTCCGGTGAAGTATCCTCTTTGCTCTAGGAGAGTGAGCATAACATTTGTGATTTGGAAGTTCCCCGTTCGAATCCTTAGCGGGACTATTTCACTAGCATACCCCTCTTTTGGAAGGACCTGGGGAGCAGCTCTAGGAGCTGGAGGTGGGGGAGGGTCTGGAACATCATCCTGAATATTGGCTTGTCGGCCTCTTCTTTGTGGAGGAATTTGATTGATTTCATCTTCTTGATTGTCATAAACCTCCTCCCCCGGAATCACATTTCCTAGCGGATCGGCCATTGTACNGGAGCAGCTCTAGGGGCTGGAGGTGGGGGAGGGTCTGGAACATCATCCTGAATATTGGCCTGTCGGCCTCTTCTTTGTGGAGGAATTTGATTGATTTCATCTTCTTGATTGTCATAAACCTCCTCCCCCGGAATCACATTTCCTAGCGGATCGGCCATTGTACCTAAGTACATCAAACAAGGAAGTTAAAAATAGAAGGAAAGAAAAACACACTACGCTTCTAGTCAAAAATATAGTCACAACGTTAAAGCTCCCCAGCAACGGCGCCAAAAAGTGACAGCGACTGCACCCACACTACTATATAAGTGTGAAGGCAAAGGTCGTGTAGCTTTTACACGTATGATCGGGATCGAATCCACAGGGAGCCTATAGATGGAAGTGAGTGTATCAGCGATCTAGAGGGGTTGGTTGTTTCTAATTTCACTTCTAAACATTGGTTGGTGCTGAACTATACTAAATGTATTATATTGTTTGTAAGCTAATTAATGGTTAACTTTATTTTGTTTTTTTGTTATTTTCTAATGTTGATAAATGAACTAGGGTCGTGACTGTGGCCTAGGTGGATACACAAATGGATTCAATTCTAAGGTAGGGGAATATGCTAGGGATATAGCTATAACCAAAGCACGAAGGTGCTCACTCTATACCTCTCGGTAGTTTGAGTGATTATACCCTAATTGCCTCTCTCGAGTCTAATTGGGTGACCAATAATCAAGCAATATAGGCTTAGGTAGGGTGTTACTCTCTCGAGGTTTAACCCGTTAACTAGGGCTCAAGTAGGGTTTTACCATTTCTGGGTTTAACCCCTTTGATTGGGACTACCAATCTCTTGATAATGCCCTAATTTCCTATTAGGCTAATTTCTAGACTCAAGTCTTCTTTCTCAAGAAAGACCCAAGTCATGAAAAGGTTAATTAGTGTTTGTAACCACTAATTATAGCAATAAAAACCTTGAAATAACCTAAATAGCCAACACCCATTAATTTCCCAACCTTAATTTCAAAACCCCATTATATACCCACACTAGGGTTGAGCCACAACCCTAGCTAATGGGTCTAACTACTCATAATCAAAGATGAGAACAATGATAGAGAAAAAGAATAACCATTTAATTAATTCCTAACAATGAAATTGAAGTTTTCAATATTAAAAATGCAAGAATAAAGCTAAAGAAATAAAAACCCTAAAATATTCACGAGCTCTCTACTCTTAAAAACAACCGATATCTTCCAGCCCTCTAAATAAATTACAAAATAGTCTATTTATAGTCTGCCAAATTTTCGGACAAAAATACCCCTCAAGTACCACTGCGGACAGCGAAAACACGACCGCGGTCCGCGAAAACATTAGGTCCCCACTGGAACGCCACCGCGGTCCGCGAAACTTCGACCACGGCCGCGGTGAGAACTTGCAATTCTTGGGTCACACTGGAACTCCACTGCGGTCCGTGAAACTTCGACCGCGGCCGTGGTGGATGAAAGTCAACTTTCTGAGCTACTGGAAATGCACCGCGGTCCGCGAAACCACTACCGCGGCCGCGGTGGCTGATGAGATAATTTCTGAACTCACTGGAAATGCACCGCGGTACGCGAAACCACGACCACGGCCGCGGTGGCCTTGTTGGGTTTGATCCTTGTGCCGGATTCACTCCTTTTTTGAGCATATTTTAGACTTAATGCCTTCATTTTTGGTTCAAGCCTGCAACAAGCACAACGTATAAGCTTTCAGGGCTATTTTGTGTAAAATTGTATCCAAAATTCATGTATAAGGGCACGGAAAACGAGGCAAAAAGCCAAGTTATCACTGACCCCATCAGTTTTATGCATGTTAGTTGCTATGTCATCGACCCCAACAAATTAAAACCCTAACATAAAGGACCCCGACTCGTCACCTCTCCACCCTTTCTCTCATCTTCTCTCCCTCACCTGATACCAAAATCGCCGGAAACTATGGCATTTCACCAGAAAATTTTTAGTGGCTCTCTTCTTCGTCTCCTTTCTCCTTCTTCATGTTTCGTCATTCAAACATCAACCATGTTCTACCAAACCAGCAGAATCGGCGAAACTCACCGAAAAAGTCACAAGGCCACCAAACCAGCGGAACCGGCGAAACTCGCCGAAAAAGTCACAAGGCCACCACCACTGACTAACTCTACTCTTTCTCACTGGAACCGGCGAAACTCGCCGAAAAAAGTCAATGAGTTCTTTCATTTTGGATTCATTTTTTCAATCCAAACAAAAACATTCACCAAATGGACATATGATAACCACAGCTTTCAAAATCGATATCCCTACAAACCCTAGCTAACACTTTAGCTTACACTTTAGCTGATCAGAGTACTTAAATGTTATGGTCTCGAGCTCTCTTATAAACCCTTTCATAGTGATTTTTCAATTTTTCGAACACCAATGTTATTCTTCTCGTTTTAAGCTCCAATATTTATTTTTCCACTCCATTTCAGTATGAATCAAGCAAGAAATTTCATGTTCTTGAGCCCCTTTCGAGCTTTGATTTCGACGACCTAAAAATGTAGTTCGAGTCCATTTTTCACTCAAATCCACCAAATCAGTATTTGATTCACGATTTCAAGCTCAAAACGGCAACATCACACCGATTTTCTCTATGCATAATCAACAAATTGAATGGGGTTTCAAAAATTTTTGGCACCCAAAGAAAGTAGTGGGTTTCATAATTTCATCGCAGATTCTTCAAATCAGAAGAAGAATTTGATGTTTAGCTCTAATAACAACACCAAACAAGTTTGTTTGAAGGAGAGAAAAATTGAGTCACCTCCTTAATGTAATCTTTGAAGTTTAGTATAAAAATTAAATTGTGAATTTAGGAATTGTGGTGTTTTGAAGTTTGAATACTGATGGACAATTACTCATTAAGCTTGAAAAAGAAAAATAGCTATTGGTTTTGGAGTTTGGCTGGTTAAATTTTATTTTGGTGAACATTATCAAAAAAAAAATTAATTTTGGTGAATGTGATGTCTGCAATGGAAAGGTAAAGGAGAAATAATGGGGAAAAATGAAAAAGTGTTGGGGGTGGAAGTGATGCGAGGCTAGAATTCATGGGTTAACATGTTATATGCCCTACATTTTATGTGTGTTAATGATAAAAATACACTTTTTATGTGCATAATAGAGTCTATTTCATGTGTAGGTGAATTGGAGATGGAAACCGAGCTAAATGGATGCAAATACATCGAAAATACGCTCAAGAGGCGAGGAGGAGTGCACCGGGCTATAGCTGGGCGCCAGAGCCCAAACGCCTGACCCTGCCTGGCGTTAGCCAGGCGTTAGAGTCCAAACGTTAGCCTTAGCCTGGAGTTAGCCAGGCGCCAGGGCCCAAACGCCAGGCCCCTGTTTCGGTCAATTCCGAGTTTTGACGAGTTTAAGTGTTTCCCGGTTTGAATAGAAGTCTCCTACACGTTTAGGGTTTGTCCTAAACATATAAATACACCCCTAAACACAACTTGAGGAGGATCGGAAGACATACGAAGGATTCGAAGAGAGGAAATCATAAAAGTAAAGGAAAACCTGTGGATTACTACTCAGCAAAGCAAAAACATTGATTTTTATCTTCTTAGTTCATTACTCTGTAATTCAATTATGCAAGTTATTTTAGATTTGATATTTATGAATATGAGTAGCTAATTTTCGTAATTTAGGATTTTGGTGGAACCCGATGGGGGACAAACTTATGGTGGTATTAATATAGTTTTGATTGGTTGTTTAATCTATATTTGTTCAACTCCGTTATTGTTGTAGTTAATTGAATGGCCATCAATTAGCTGTGCCTATTTAGTATGCATCTACTTGAGAGAGAGTGCATATTTAGGTAATTGTTTGAACAACACCACTCC
>ML368080.1:13461-41678 GCA_005239525.1 Nicotiana knightiana | reverse complement strand
ATATATATATATATATATATATATATATATATGGCAACTCTATCCCAAATATAATATCCACTGCGCTCACCGTGGGGGTGCAGACTCCGGAGGGGCTCCTTCAGCCCAAACACTATAATAAGCCAATCTAGAATGTTGTGGTGTGCAAACCGATGCAATAAATATCCTCACAATCAAGCCCTCGACCTCACTCAGTCACCAATCTCTCTAGTCTCTCGGGCTCACAATGTCATGAAAATCAGCCCAATAATGATGATATGGTATATTAATAAATAGAAAATGAGACTTAGATATGATATGAAATGAATGAATGTGACTGAGTATGTAATTTCAATTTAATCAAATAACTCAACAGCAAAAATGACCTCGGTAGGTCCCAATAATACCATCATAAATCTAAGCAAGATTTATAATACGAGTCTTAGCTCAATTTCTCCAACACGTGGAGGATATGTGGATAATGAAATGAATATTTGGTTATACAACTCCACATAATCAATTGAGTCACAATTTCTATGGTGCGCGCCCACACGCCCATCACCTGGCTTGTGCATCACCTCCAAACAAATCGTATAACACATAGTTTAGGTATTCGTACCCTTAGAACCAAGTTTAGAAGTGTTACTTACCTCAACCCATGCAAATGTTCTATTCCAATATGCCCATGCCTTGTGAATCATCTACCGAATTCCTCGAATTTAGTCACAAATAATTTGATACAGTCAACACAAATTATAGTAATCAATTCCATATGGAAATACTAAAATTTCCCAATCAAATCCGAAAATCCACCAAAAAATCAACAGTGGGGACCACATCTCGGAACCCGAAAAAAGTTTCAAAATATGAATTCCCATTCACCTTTATATGAGACTTGGTTTCGGTGCAATGTCATGGCCACTGCATGGATCTTAAATAACTTATATATGGAGAGTTAGGAGAGCGTGATGTACACCGAGTCATCCAAAACATTATGGAAGGAAATTAAAAGGAGATGTGGTACGCAAAATGGAACTAAAGTGTTTCAAAACAGGAAAGAAATATCCTCGATTTCCCAGGGATCTTCCAGTATAGCTTCCTATTTCAATAGGATTAAGAAACTCAGGGATGAATTATCTTTCTCCATTTCCTATCCTTCATGTGTGTGGGTGTAAAGAGGATTTTCAAAAGATGGAGGAGGAACAAGAGGTCCATCAATTTCTAATGGGATTGAATGAGAACTATTCAGGTGCTAGAAGGAACATTTTGTTAATGAAACCTCTTCCTAATATTTATAGTGTCTACTCAATGCTCATTGAGGATGAAAGCCAAGATGAGTTTACATCCTCCATCCCTTCCTTCTATTCAAAGTCAGCCTCTTTTTCCGCTGCTGCTTAGAAAACTTACACTCAAAAAGTCAGTTTTGCTCCTAAACCTTACTCTCAGAAAGCCTCTTTTGAATCTGCTAAGAAGTTTTCTTCCACAACTGTTTTCGAATATTGAAATATGCCTGGTCACTCTATTGAAAGGTTCTACAAGTTTCCAGGGTATCCTCTAGGTTTTGGTTCTATGTTTAAAAAGATAGTAGTACATGCTCAAGTTTCCGATTCTCAACTTATGAATCATTCTGAGAATTCTGGGGGTAAATCTTCTAAGATGATACACACTGATCTTGGAGGTCACTTTAACTAAGGAGAACTATGAGCATCTTCTCTCTTTGATTCGGCAATCAAAGGTGTCCTCTGCTCCTACTGAGATGGGTTTAGGATCTGCCAACTTTGCATGTTTGTTAGATACAACTGATTTTAGGCTGTGGTGTATTTTCTTGCAATGTCCCTAGGATAGAGAGTAGTATTTGGATCATTGACTCAGGTGCCACAAATTACATAACTCCTCATAAATATCTTCTTACAAATATTAACCCCTTATACATACCTTATCTTGTAACACTTCCTAATGGTTACAAGGTTAAGGTGATTTGCACTAGAACTCTTTCCCCTTATTATGATATTTCACTTCCTAATGTTTTGTTTGTGCCTTATTTTCATTATAACTTGATTTATTTGTCTGAGTTTTTCACGCATGTGTAGATTTATGCTTTATTCACGCCCTTTGCTTGTATTCTACTACAGGGCCTTTTTTTGAAGAAGTCTCAGGTTCTTGGTATACTTCAGAAAGAGCTTTACCTCCTATAGTTAGATGATCTTTCTACCATTCATTCTTGAACTTCTTGATTTGTAAATACCAGAAATACCATTCTAAAAGATGTTAATAAGATAAGTTTAAATTCTTGCAATTATGTACCTACTAGTACTGGCAATTCTGCATTTAAATCCTCGTTATCTTTTGATCATATATGCCATTTGAGGTTAGTTCATGTGTATTTTGCTAAAATGAAGTCTATCTGCTTTCTTTCTGACAAATTGCCCAAGAAACATACTTTCTTGTGCCCTATTAGTTCTATGGCTAAGAAACAAAGGCCACCCTTCCCCCAGAGTACCACACATTCTTTTGCTGCTTTTAAATTGGTTCATGTAGAATTGTGGGATCCATATCATACATAAACATATAATGGTTTCAAATATATCATCACTATGATGGATGATTATACTAGGTCCACATAAACCCATCTGCTTTCTTAAACGGCAAGTGCCTTTGCCATCTTGAAGGTCTTTGTGTAAGGCCCCGTAAATTTTTTCCTAAAAATTGGGGTTCCATGATGTTGGGGTAGGCGTTGAGGTTAATAGTAGTAGAAATTCTTCGCGATGAGCAAGCTCGCTGCGACTCAGAATTTTTGGATCAAGCAATACACTGGGGAGTTGAAGGGAAATATTTTGCATAGATAGGCGTTACTGCAGCCCGTTATGCAGTCCCACAATCACTTTGCGGGCCGCAGAATAGCCGCAAAGTGAAGTAGCTTTTTGGGCTAATTTTGAGGTCAATCTCACGGCCACTTGTGCGACCAATAACCGTTTCACGGGCCGCACTTTGGTCCCATAATCATCCTTTGAGTTTTGCGAAGGTAGGTTCTGGGGCGCATTATATGAATGAAAAACAGGTACGCGGGTCGCATAACGGCCGCAGAGTAAAGTAGGCTAGCCATGTTCCGAGGGCCATCTTTCGTGGTCATTGACCGCACAACCATTATGCGACCGGAAATCCTGTTCCGAGGCTTCATTTTTGTGGTTCTTATACCCGACCGTATTTCGTTAATACATATTCCATAGACCAGTTTTTACCATATTTCTGATATTTTAGTGTTAGAAAGAGTTCTTAGAGTGGGGAAGTAACCTTCAACTTAATATACAAAAATTCCTACTCAATCCATGAAGATTATCAAGAAAAGTCCTCATATTAAAGGTAAGAATATATGCCCTAGCTTTTAATTTCGAAAATCTACTAAAAAGGGGATAACTAGAAAGATAATTATTGGGTGTGGGGGTTCCTATCTTGCATACATGTATTCTTTAAGTATGTGGGGAGGTTGTTAGCTAAAAATGATAGAGAATGGGTTGGGAAATGATAGAATCTTTCATAAATGGGTCTTAAAACATTAATGCACACCTAGTGTTTGATAATGTTCTCAAATGAGCTAGAATCATGACCATCTTCCTAATTTTGGTCATACTTGTTATATTTATATAATAGATTGAAGTGCTAATGTTTTATAGATTAAAGGAATCTCAATTGAGGTATTTTGGCTAAACCCCCTTTTTCTTAGAATTGAATCCCTCGGTGTTCATGTAATTGGTGTAAGTCCCGAATTTATCATTATAGAATTGGCTATTTCGAACATGTTTGTGTTGAAGGATACATATTCAATATTTATTCTAAATGCTTTATCATATCATCTTTCCATTTGAGTATGTGTTCAAAATGTGTAATATGTGTTAGGACATTTTAAGACTTCATGTCAAGATCGAATAAAGGTTGTTATGCCAATTTGTATGAAATGCCTCTATGTGCTTAGGATTCCCAAATGGCTCATATGTGTACTAATGTCTTAAATGGTAGGCCTTATTGTTGTTGATGATGATAATTATGTTGAATGTAAAAAGGGGAAACCGGAATTATGAAATACGACCAAGTGCCAATAAATGTCTTTATAATTGAGGCCACTCGAGCTAATGTATTGAAAAGATGGGAAAGAAGTATGAAGTGAGATGATTGATTGAAAGGGTGATGTCTCGAGTGATATGAACAAGCCACACCAGCTCCTGCACCTATTGAGGGTGCAACGTTTCCTCCACCTGATATTCCTGATCGGAATCTTAGGGGAGCTATCCAGATGTTGACACAGATAGTGGGTTCTTAAGCCCAGAGATCAAATACTGTGCCCGCTTCTTCTAGCCAACAAGGGGAGTCTAGTGGTTCTAGGGTGAACAGGTTTCTTCAGTTGGATCCTCCGGTGTTCATGGGTGCTAATCCTGAGGAGGACTGACAGGACGTCATTGATGAGATGCATAAGACTCTCCGAGTTATGCACGCTATTGAGATGAAGGGAGTGGAGTTGGCTGCCTACCGCTTGAAAGGGGTGGCCTATTCTTGGTTTGAGCTGTGGGAGGACTCTCGGGAGGAGGGGAGTCCTCCAGCGAAGTGGAGTATGTTTGCTAACGCTTTCATGGAACATTTCTTGCCTTCCGAGACTAGGGCAGCCCGTGCCGCAGAGTTTGAGAACCTTAAAGCAAGGAAGTAAGAGTGTGTGGTAGTATCATATGGAGTTCGTGCGCCTGTCAAAATATGCTATTCACATGTTTCTGACTAAAGAGGCTAGAGTGCGTTGTTTTGTGCAGGGCTTTCGCCCCTTAGTTATCAATGAGGCCGCTATAATTGCCTTGAATTTAGATGTGAACTACGGGAACATGGTAGAATTTTCTCAAGCTATAGAGAACCGTAAGTTAAAGAACATAATTGAGCAAGAGGGTAGCAGCAATGCCCGGTCCATGGTGAATTTCGGGGCATTTGGTCGGGGAAGATAAACTTTTAGGGGAGGGTCATCAGGGCTATCCAATTCTTATGCTCAGTCTTGAGCCAGTGCAACACCAACAGGGCACAGTCAGCAGTAGGGGAATCGTTTCAGGACCAATCAAGACAACAGGGGCCCCACCAGCAAGGCTGATCAAGAGGGAGATTCCAGCAGCAGCGGAGGCCCCCATGCCCCAGGTATGGGAGGATGAACTTGGTAATCTACTACTTGGACCTACCTGTATGTTATGGGTATAGATTGAGGGGTCATATTTACAGGGAGTATCGTTCATCCCGCTAGGATGCGGGAAGAGGCACAGCACATCCATCCAGTTCTGCAACTGCTACATATTTAGCACCCACTCTAGCTCGAAGCATTCCAGCACCAGCAGGGCGTGGTGTAGCTAGGGGTGGTGCGTAGAGGTCAGGAGGACCCAACCATTTCTATGCTATGAGTGGTCTCTAGAGTGTAGAGGCTTCTCTAGATGTTGTCAAAGGTATATTGACTGTCCAATCTCATGATGTATATGCTCTTATTGATCCTGGTTCCACCTTGTCATATGTTACCTCTTATGTTGCTATGGAATTTAGGATAGAACCGGAACAGCTTCATGAGCCGTTCTCTGTATCTACTCCGGTTGGCGAGTCTATTTTGGCCACACGGGTTTATAGGGGTTGTCTTGTCACGGTACGTGATCGGGACACGGTGGACGATCTCAGTAAACTGGGGATGGTCAATTTTGATGTAATTATGGGAATGGATTGGCTTTATTCATGTTTTCCCAAGCTCGATTGCCGAACAATAACTGTGAGGTTTGAATTTCCAAATGAGGGATGATGTGATACCAAAAGGTAGGTTTATTTCTTACCTTATGGCCACGAAGATGATTAATAATGGGTGTATCTATCATCTGGTCCGGGTTATGGACACCGATGTTGAGGCACCTACACTCGAGTCTATGCCAGTTGTGAATGAATTTCTAGAGGTCTTTCATGATGAGGTCCCAAGGATTCCGTTAGATAGGGATATTGATATTGGGATTGGTGTGATGCCAGGCACAAAGACTATATCTATTCCGTCCTACAAGATGGCACCAGCAGAATTGAAGGAGCTAAAGGAACAATTGAAGGATTTGTTAGAGAAGGGTTTTATCCGACCGAGTGTGTGACCATGGGGTGCACCGGTTCTCTTTGTGAGGAATAAATATGGATCACTGAGGATGTGTATTGACTACCGGCAGATCAACAAAGTCAAAATCAAATATAAGTACTCGTTACCAAGAATAGATGATTTTTTTGATCAGTTACAGGGTGCTAGGTACTTCTCCAAAATTGATTTACGATCTGGGTACCGCCAATTGAATATTAGGGAAAAGGATATTCTGAAAACGGCTTTCAACACCCGGTGGGCACTTTGAATTTCTGGTAATGTCTTTTGGGCTAACAAATGCCCTGGCAGCTTTCATGGATCTTATGAATCGGGTTTTCAAGCCTTTCCTTGACTCCTTTGTGGTAGTGTTCATTGACGATATTCTGGTGTATGCACGAGGTCGAGAGGACCATGTCGATCATCTCAAATCAGTGTTGCAGACTCTTCATCAGCACCAACTGTATGCAAAATTTTCAAAATGTAAATTTTGGCTCGAATCTGTCACATTCTTGGGTCATGTTTTCTCCAGAGAATGAATTAAGGTTGATCCTCAAAAGATTGTAGCGTTGAAGAATTAGCCTCGACCTACAACGCCAACCGAGATTCGTAGTTTCTTGGGCTTAGTAGGGTATTATAGGAAGTTTTTGGAGGGGTTCTCTACTCTTGCCTCTCCTTTGACTAAATTTACTCTGAAATCGGATAAGTTTCAATGGCCCGATGCTTTTGAAATGAGCTTTCAGGAGCTTAAATCGAGATTGACTACGGCGTCGGTGTTGACCCTGCCAGAGAGTACATATGGGTTTGTCTATTATGATGCTTCAAGGATCAGTCTTGGGTGCGTGTTGATGCAACACGACAAGGTTATAGCTTATGCTTCTAGGCAACTCAAGAATCATGAAAAGAACTATCCAACACACGAATTAGAGCTTGCAGTGGTTGTTTTTGCATTGAAGATTCTGTGTCATTATTTGTATAAGGTCCATGTGGATGTATTCAGGGACCACAAGAGTCTTCAATATATTTTCAAACAAAAGGAGCTGAATCTGAGGCAGAGAAGATGGCTTGATTTACTCAAGGAATACGACATCGATATTCTGTATCACCCGGGGAAAACCAATGTTATGGCGGATGCTCTTAACCAGAAACCTAGCTTGGGAGGTTCACCAGTTAGCTAGATTGCGAGTTCGTCTTCCAGACTCTAATGAAGGAGGGGTAATTGTGCAAAATAGGGCTGAATCAATACTTGTTGTGGAAGTCAAGAAGCAATACGACGATCCATTGTTGGTACAACTGAAGGAGGGGATTCATAAAAATAAAACTATGGCTTTTACTCTCGGCGTGGATGATGGTACACTAAGGTACCAAGGGCGGCTATGTGTTCCAAACATAGATGGTCTACGAGAAAGAATCACGATCGTGGCTCACGCTTCTAGGCATTCCGTGCACCCAGGTTCTAAAAAGATGTATCACGATATCAAAGAAATCTATTGGTGGAATGACATGAAAAGGAATGTGGCGGACTTCGTGGAAAGGTGTCCGAATTGCCTGGTAGGTTGGCACAGAACATAGAAATTCCAATAAGGAAGTGGGAAATGATTAATATGGATTTTGTGGTAGGGTTACCGCGCACTCCGCGCAAGTTTGACTTAATTTGGGTGATCGTGGATCGACTCACGCAATCAGGACATTTATTACCAATTAAATCTACTGACACAGTGGAACAGTATGCTCAGTTGTATATTGAGGAAATAGTCAGGCTGCATGGCACTCTAGTTTCTACCATTTCCGATCGAGGGGCTCAGTTCACAGCAAATTTTTGGAAGAAATTTCAGCAAGGTTTGGGTACTCAAGTGAATCTTAGTACAACCTTCCATCCACAGATCGATGGGAAAGCAGAAAGGAATATTCAGACGCTTGAGGACATGTCACGTGTTTGTGTTCTTGAAATCAAGGGTAGCAGGGATGATACTTTGCCACTCATAGAGTTTGCTTATAACAACTTCCATGCTAGTATTCAAATGGCACTATTTGAGGCATTATATGGAAGGAGATGTAGATCTCCCATTGGGTGGTTCGGGATTAGGGAAGCTGAGTTTATAGGGCTAGACCTCGTGCATCACGCTATGGAGAAGGTTAAGATCATAAAGGAGTGGTTGAAAACTGCTCAAAGTTGTCACAAATCCTATTCGAATGTTCGTTGCAGAGATTTAGAGTTCAAAGAAGATGATGGGGAATTCTTGAAGGTTTCCCCCATGAAGGGTATAATGCGGTTTGGGAGAAAAGGGAAATTTAATCTGAGGTATGTCGGTCGTACAAAATCATTCAGAGTATTGATCAGGTGTCGTACTAGGTTGAGCTACCACCCGAGATGTCATCAGTGCACCCCGTATTCCATGTGTCTATGTTGAAGAAGGTAGTTGGAGATCCTTCAGCTATTGTGCCGGTTGAGACCGTTGAGGTGAATGAAGAACTGTCATATGAAGAAATTGCAGTTGCCATTCTTGATAGGCAATTCTGAAAGTTGAGGAATAAAGAAATTTCCTCCGTGAAGGTATTATGGCGGAACCAGCAGGTTGAAGAGGCTACTTGGGAGGCCGAAGATGATATGAAAAAGAAGTATCCTCACTTGTTTGTATAAGCTATGCAACCTTTTTATAAAACTGTCGCCTATGGATTTTTGTATCATTTTTTCAGTTAATGTAAAAGTGCTTCTTTTAGTATATTGTATGTGAGGCCACAATTGGTATTGTTATGAGTTATTTTACGTCATTAGATTGTGTATATGTTTTTAGGATGTGTTTTGGGGGCTCTCTTACAGGTTGATAGGCCCAGTTACAAAGGAAACTCTAGCTAAAATTTTCGAAATTTAGGGGCTGCTGGTGTGTGGTATGAAAAGCTGAGTTGCATAAGATGCTTATACTGGACCTTGATCCTCATTCAAGGAAGAATGATCTTAAGTGGGGGAGGATGTAAGGCCCCGTAAAATATTTCCTATAAACCGGGGTTCTGTGATGCTGGGTAGGCGTAGAGGTCAATAATAGTATAAATGCTCGCCGCGGTTTGGACTTTTGGGATTGAACAATACACTGGGGAGTTAAAGGAAAATATTTTGCAGAGATAGGCATTTCTGCAGCCCATTATGCGGCCACACAATCACTCTACAGGCCGCAGAATGGCCGCAGAGTGAAGCAGCTTTTTGGGCTAATTTTGAGGTCAATTTCGCAACCAATTGTGCGACTGCATAACAGTTTCGCAGGCCACACTTTGGTTGCACAATCATCCTTAGAGTTTTGTGAAGGGAGGTTCTGCGGCACGTTATGCAACCGCAGAACAGGTCTGTGGGCCGCATAGAGACCGCAGAGTGAAGCAAGCCAACCCAGCTCCGAGAGCCATCTTTCGCGGATGGCACAACCATTACGCGGTCGCATAGATCCTGTCTCGGAGGTTCATTTTTGGGGTTTTTAGACCCGACCCTATTTCATTAAACCATATGCCATAGACAATTTTTGAGCTTATTTATGATTTTTTTGTATGAGAAAGAGTTCTTAGAGTTGGGGAGTAACCTTCAACTTAATATACACCAATTATTGCTCAATCTTTTAAGATTATCAAGAAAAGTCCTCGTAATAAAGGTAAGAATATATGCCCTAGCTTTTAATTTCGAAAATCTACTAAAAAGGGGATAAGTAGAAAGATAATTATTGCTATCTTGCATGCATGTATTATTTAAGTATGTAGGGAGGTTGTGAGCTAAAGATGGTAGAGAATGGGTTGAGGAATTCTAGGTCTTTCATAAAAGGGCCTTAAAAACATTAATGCACACCTAATGTTTGATAATGTGCTCAAATGAGCTAGAATCATGACCATCTTCCTAATTTTGGTCATACTTGTTATATTTTTAAAATAGATCGAAGTGCTAAGAATTGCGGAATGTTTTAAAGATTAAATGAATCTCAGTTGAGGTATGTTGGCTAAACCCCCTTATTAGAATTGAATACCTGGGTGTTCGTGTAATTGGTGCAAGTCCCGAATTTATCATTATAGAATTTGCTATTCCAATGTGTTTGTGTTGCAGGATACGTGTTCAATATTTATTCTGAATGGTTTATCATGTCATCTTTCCATTTGAGGATGTGTTCAAAATGTGGATTATGTGTTAAGAAATTTTAAGACTTCATGTCAAGATCGAATAAAGGTTGTTACGCCAATTTGTATGAAAAGCCTCTATGTGCTTAGGATTTCAAAAAAATTCATATGTGTACTAATATCTTAAATGGAAGACCTTATTGTTGTTGATGATGATAATGATGTTCAATATAAAAGGGGGAAACTGGAATTAAGAAATATGGCCTAGTGCCAAGAATGACTTTATAATTGAGCCCACTCGTGCCAACGTATTGAAAAGATTGGAAAGAAGTATGAAGTGAGATGATTGAATGAAAGGGTGATGTCTCGTGTGAGATATCCTAGTCGATCGGGTCGTGATCGGATGTCGTGATGCACACATGGTGATGACTGTGGTGGAAATGTTAATTGAAATTGTGGTTATGGCTGATGTCTCAAATGAGATGACCTAGCTGATCGGGTCGTGATCGGACTCCGTGTAAGAACACAGTTGTATTGTGATTTATGGTATTCTGGCAATAAAGATTCCCCAACATAAGGGTGTTTTGCATTAGACTGCATGTCATACACCTCAACAAAATGGTGTAGTGGATAGAAAACACAAGCATTTACTAGAGACTACTTTTTCAATACAAATTTTTAGTTAAATCTCAGGGTGATCGTGTGTTAACTGCTACATACTTGAAAAACATATTTCCTTCTCCGTTACTTCATAACAAGTCACCATTTGAGCTTTTACATGGTAGTTCTCCACCTCTTAATCGTTTGAAGACTTTTGGTCGCCTGTGCTTTGTCGTTGTTCCTAAACCCTATACGGACAAGTTTAAGTCCAGAACTATACCTTGTCATGACCCAGAATCTCACCCCCGGGACGATGATGGAGCCTAACATTTCACTTCCTAGGCAAGCCAACACTAGCTAAATTATTTAACCAATTAAAAATAAAACATTAATAAAAACAAACTGAAATAGTCTGAAATGGAAAAATAAAATATATATGACGATATATAAACATCTCCTAGAATCCGAAGTCATGAATACATGAGCATTTAGAGTACTACACAAATGGTATGAGGCAAATATAATTGTTTGATACTACAAAAATAATAGAATAGATAAAGAAAGGGACTTTAAGGCTGCGGACACTGTGCAACTATACTTCAAGTCTCCGAATGTAGCTGGATTTGAGCAGAACACCACTAAACGCCACTGGGACCAACACCAGTATCTGCACAAGAAGTGCAAAAGTGTAGCGTGAGTATAACTGACTCAATGTACTACGTAAGTATCGATCATATCCTCGGCGAGATAGCTACGAGGCTATGAAAAGACACCTACTTGAAACCTGTACAGATATATACATAGAGCAAAAAAATAATAGGTAGAGCAATTAAAACATTAATAGGGCAGGGAATACGAAAGGGGGAATATTAAAATATCAACAAGTACGAAATCACCAAATAACATCATCCGAATAAGCAACAACGTAACCAAATAAATCATAAATCTATGAATTTAATAAGGCAATGAAGCAAAAATGGAATGGCATCACCATTCGTTCTTTTTCTCTCATCCTCACAAGGTAATATCATAAATAAAATGGTATGGAATCACCTTCTTGATTTTACTCTCAACCTCCCATAATAAGATAAATTATTATAAGTAATCAAATGCACAGTATCACCCATCGTGCTTTAATACTAACAAACTGTCAATAGGTGATGAGGAACGCAAATAAAGCACGACAACACCCTTCATGATTTTCACTCTTCCTCACCAAGTAAAAATATAAATTCAAAATAACAATGCAAGGTGAGAAGAAATTTCACTTCAATTATAGTGCCATGATAACAAACTCAACTTCCAAAATTCCCAACATCTGTGTGACGACCCGATCGACCGTTTTGAGCATTTGCACTTTGCTCGGTAGCTTGAAGGCATGATTAGCTACGTATGATGTACTATGACATGTAAATCGTCGGTTTTGTTTTTCAGGTTATTCAGAATCGATTTGGAAGAGAGAATTTCATTGTTGAAGCTTTAAATGGAAAGAGTTGATCAAGTTTGACTTTTTGTGAATTTGAACTCGGAACGGAGTTTTGTGGTTCCGATAGGTCCGGATAGTGATTTTTAACTCAAGCGTACGCCCGGATGTGCATTTTGATATTTCTAGAAAGTTTTGACACAAATTAGTGGAAATTGGAAATTTGAAGGTTTAGAAAGTTCATAAGTTTGACTGGAAGTTGACCTTGTATTGGATTTGGATTGTGATTCCGAAAATTGGAATAGTTTGGCTATGTTATTCGGGACTTGTGTGCAAAATTTGGGTTCATTCCGGGTTGATTTGATATGTTTCGGCACGTGTTTTGGAAAATATGGAAGTTCAAAGTTCATAGATTTTGATTCGAGGTTGATTCATTGTTCCGGTGTTGTTATGTGTGTTTTGAGGCCTCGAGTAGGTCCGTATTATGTTACGGGACTTGTTGGTATGTTTGGATAGGGTCTCGAGGGGCTCGAGCCTTTTTCGCATCATTTTTCTTCATGTTGTTATTGTTGGTTACTGCTGGTTCTGGTGTGACCGCACCTATAACTGGTTTGTGAAGGTGCAATAGTCGCATAAGCAACAAAGGAGTCCATAGAAGAGGAAATTTCTTCGCATCTATGAAGGCGCAGATGCGGCGAGTTGAGCACAAAAGAGATTGGCAGCAGAAGCACTGTTTGGACGCACACCTACGTGTATGCAGATGCATATATTTTATCGTAGGTACGACGGTAGGCCTTTAGTGCTTCTCTGCAGAAGCGTGATTTTGGTCAAAAAAGTGACACCGCAGAAGCGGGTAATGTATCGCAGATGCAAAAGTGCTTGGCAGAATGATAAATACAAAGGTTCGCAATTTTGGCTTCATTTTAACATTTTCAAGCTTGGATTGAGGCGATTTTTGGAGCAATTTCATTTTAAGGATTGGGGTAAGTGTTATACACTTGGTTTTGATCTTATTCTATGAATCTATCTTCATTTTTGGCTATTGGTTGATGAATTTTAAAGAGAAATAGGGGGTTTTATCCTAAAGTTGCATAATGTGAATTTTGAGTTTGGAATATCGATTCGGAGTCGGATTTGAGTGAAACTAGTATGGTCGGACTCGTAATTGAATGTGTTATTGGATTTTGTAAGTTTTGTCAGGTTTCGAGGTGTGGGCCTGAGTGTGAATTTTGGCCGATTTTTTGTTTTGATTAAGGATTCGATCTTTATCATTTGGAATTGTTCCTTGGGCTTTATTTGATGTATTAGAGTTGCTTTTGGCTAGTTTCGAGTCGTTCGTAGGTCGGTACATGAAAAATGGCATTCTTGGAGCATCTCTTGGATTTCTCGGTAATGGATTTGCTTGTTCGAGGTAATTAACACTTCTAAACATGGTGTTGAGGGTATGAAACCCTGAATTATGTGTTATGTGATTGGTGTTGAGGTGACGTACATACTAGGTGACGAGCATGTGGGCGTGTACCGTGTAAGTTATAATTCCGTTATTTTTGTTGTACTATGTAGTTACCTGGTCTTACCTGTAACCATGAAACTTCTATATTCTTGAGCTACTGAGTTGTGATCAATGTGTAGGCTATACGCTTATCGTGTTAGGACCTACTGAGGTCATTTCTACCGTTGAATTATCTTCTTTCATTGCATTTCGTATGCAGTCATACGCATTCCTATGCATATCATATCTCAGTCACTATTAATATTTATTGATACATCACATAATTACTTTTTGGGCTGACATTTATTGACATTGAGGGACCGAGAGACTAGATAGATTGATGACTGAGTAAGGCCGAGGGCCTGATTGTGAGAATAATTATGGGATCAGGCTACACGTCGCAACATGTTTCAATTATTTTATGCCATGATTGGCTTGATATAGAGATTGGGCTGAAGGAGCCCCTCCGGAGTCTGTACATAACCCTATTGACCGCAGGTACCTACTGAGTGCGAGCGCCGAGTGCCGAGTATTTTGGAGGACTAAGTGGTTGTGAGGACTTAGTGGTTGTGAGCACTGGGTGACTGAGAGGACTGGGTGAATGAGAGGTCTGAGTGGCTGGGAGGACTGAGTGAATTGATACTCTGAGAATATGGGTATGGTTTTATCACTGAGTTGCATCACATTTTATATGCACACTTGACATACAAACATAGAGATGTATCTTCCTCATTTTGTACGATATCACATCATTCATGACTCCGTACACGTATTGACATATGAGCATAATGATATATGTTACACTGGCTACCTGGAAAGAAAAATGGAACATTATATTTATTGTTGAAAGGATTTTTGGGGAAAATTATTGTTTTTAAATTTACTCATATTTCGACGATTTCAGTAAAGGATTTGAGTTTTCACTAATATACTTGAAAATTGGATCTATTTTTCGGGAAACTATGAATAGTTTGAGAACTTCATCTCTAAAATACATCTTTTATTACTTATTTTACATTGTTATGAACTGTTGTTAGATATTGGTGTTGGACCTGGCTTTTGTTCTGGCTCGTCACTACTTTCAATCTAAGGTTCGGTTTGTTACTAATTGAGTACATGGGACCAGTTGTTCTCATACTACACTTCTGCACCTTGCGTGCAGATGTTGGATGTTGACGTTGTTAAGATCGACAAGCGCTGGATTTGAAGATGTACCTGTGTTCCGGTTGTAGCTGCCTCTTATACATAGTAGCCTTAGAATATATGAATCTGTTTATGTACTTTTCGAACAGATAATGTATTTATTTCATACCAGCTTTGTAAATTATAATCTTAGAAGCTCATGATTTGTACTACCGTTCCTTGGGAGATGTATAAGATTCAGTTAACGTTTCTATTTAATTGTTTTATTAATTTCACTAGAATTGGACAATTGCTAATTGGCTTACCTAGCGCTAGCGGGTTGGGTTAGGTGCCATCACGACTAGTTGAATTTTGGGTCGTGACAATCTCTAAAATAAACAATAAATACAAGATGAATAATTAAATAAGTATTAAGCTATCCTAAGCATGAAAACATGGTCAATGAAACAACCTAGTACAAAGAAACAATCCCCATCCTTTAACCCAATAACAACGTGTATGTACTCGTAACCTCACATATTTGTCATCCCCACACATAATACAAGTAGAAAATAGACCAACAAGTTATAATCAACAAAAATTATTTTTTAAAGCCAAAAATCATATTCTCTTCAAATTTTACAAAAAAAATTCTGGAAAAACACTCGTAATATGCACGCAAATAAAAAAATATCAAATGGAGATAATAGAGGTCTCAAAATCACAAAAATAACATCTAGTACTCAAAATGACCTAGCGGGTCATCATTATACCTTTGTTTTTTATTGGCTATAGTCCTTGAAATAATGCTTACAAACTGCTGAGGTCATGACCCGGAATTCCAACCTTAGGATCATGAAGGCGCCTAATATCCACTTTCTAGGCAAGCTAACGTGAATAGATAATTAACCATTTTAACAGTTGGAAATAAAATAATAACGTTCAACGAGAAATAATTTCCAAATCTAATACAGTGCGAATATAAACCACATATTACTAACTACTCCCAAAAATCCGTAGCCATGAATACACGGGCAACTAGAAGTCTACAAACATAGTCTGAAATAAATAAAACTATTGAAAGAGATAAATAGTAAAAGTAGGAAATGGAAGGGGACTTCAAGTTCTTCGAATGCCAGCAGATCTACCTCGGGTCTTCGAATGCCAGCAGATCTACCTCGGGTCTCCGTATTAAAGTGATCCAAGTCGACGCACCTCTAAGCACTGTTGGGACCGATACCAGTATTCGCACAAGAAATGCATAACTGTAGTATGATTACAACCAACCCAATGTACTCCGTAAATGTAGATCCTAACCTCGATGAGGTAGTGACGAAGCTATGACAAGACACCTACGTAGAAACACTTCGAGCTTTTACTCTCATCCTCACCATGTAATAATATAAATAGAATGGCACGGCATCGCACTCCGTGCTTTTAGTCTCGTGCTCACCATGTAATAGCATGAATATAATGGAACGACATCACCCTTCGTGATTTTAATCTTAAACCTCACAATATATGATAATGAATGTAAATGAGTCACGGCAACACCCTTCGTGTTTTTCACTCTTCCTCAATGGGCAACAATATAAATCCGAATAATAAAACAAGGTGGGGAGTAATTTCTCTTCAAACATGGTGCCGTGATATCAAACTTAAACTTCCAAAATATTTATATCTTTAAAATAAACATTGAATACAAAATGAATAATTAAAGAAGTAATAATCTAGACTACGTATGGATACATAATTAACGAAACAATATAACAGAAATAAATAGTTTCCACCGCATGCTTTAACCCAATGACAACAAATAACTCATCACCTCACATATACGTTGTCCCCACACATAAAACACGTAGCAAATTGACCAACAAGTTCTAATCCCTCAAGTCAAGGTTAACCACGACACTTACCTCACTCTACAATCAAATCAATGCTCAACCACGACTTTTACTCTAGAATTAGCCTCAAAACCAATCAAATTTAACCAAATATAGTTCAAATAACTCTAAATAAGCTTTAGAAACTAACCACGAGTGAAAAAGATTCAATCTTTAATGTTTTTTGAAAATGTCAACCCCGGGCGCGATTGGTCAAAACCCAATATTAGGACAAAAACTTAATTACCTATTCACCCCCGAGCCAGGATATGTGATTAGTTCTGAAATCCGACCTCAACTTCAAGTCTAAATCTTAATTTCTCCAAATCCCCAATTTCTAGCGAAATCCCTAATTCTACCATAAAAAAGAATAGATTAAAGGTTAAAATCAATGGGGATTTACATAAAAGTAAGAAAACAAGTTAAAATCTACTAACCTATGAAGTTAGGATGAAAAAACTCTTCAAAATTGCCTTGAGGCCGAGCTCAAACTTGAAAATGGTGAGTAATGGGACAAATCCCTATTTTGGACTGTTTAAAAGACTGGGCGTCAGGTGTTCATCATGTTCACGAGGCACCTAATGTGATCACAAAGCATTGATGCCTGAATGGACTTCGCGTCCGTGATGGCCTTACTCACCTGGCCTTCACGTTCGCACGCCTTGACTCGTGTTCGCGTAGAGTAACCCTTCTTCCCCTAGAATCTCCCTTAACCCACCATGTTCGAGTGCGAATGGTCGCGTTCGCGAAGTGTAATTCCTCCACTGCTTCGCATTCGCGTCTGGTTCTCCGCATTTGCGTAGAAGAACATCCTCCCCTATCCCAGTTTCCCCTTTGCGATCACGAAGCACAATGCCTCAAACACCATATACAGCCGAAACAAGCTATCTCCTAATTCAAAAAATGACTCGTAGCCTATCCGAAACTTACATGAGCCCTTCGGGCTCCAAACCAAACACATACCCAAGTGTATTAACATCATACAAACTCGTTTGGGCGATCAAAACATCAAAAAAAACTATAACTATGAATTGGACATCAAAATGCATGAAATGTTCAAAGAAAGTAAAGAACTTTCAAATTCACAACCGAGCGTCCGAATCCTATCAAATCAACTCTGTTTTGCACAAAATTTTGCAGACAAGTATTAAATAGTAAAATGAGCCTATACCAAGTCCTAGAACCATAATCCGAACCCGGTAGACAAAAGGTCAACCTATGGTCAAATTTTGAAAATCTTTAATCTGTCAAATTACTAGTTTTAAATAAATCACGTCAAATCAAGTTAGGGACTTTTGAATTCAATTCCTGGCTTATTCCCTAAACTAAGATCACGATACGGACCCACCAGGATCATCAAACTGTCGATTTGGGGTTGTTTACACAAAATATTGACTTTAGTAAACTCGAATAATTTTTTTAAAGCTAAAATTCATGTTTTCTTCATTTTCTCACATACAATCTTTCCAAAAAAAGATACAGACTACGCATGCAAATCGATAAATACTAAATGAATCTAATCGTGGTCTCAGGACATGAAAATAAATGTTAGAACTCAAAATGACCTATCGAGTCATCACATTCTCCACCTCTAAATCAAACGTTCGTCCTCGAACGAACATAGAAAGATATCTAGACTGGTGAAACAGTATGGGTATCTACTCTGTATATTATACACAGACTCCCACGTATCTACCTCGATCGGCTAACCTCTCCATTGTACTGTAACAGAAGGATAACTCTTAGACCTCAACTTCCGGACTTATCGTGCTAGAATGGCCACTGTTTTCTCCTCGTAAGTCAAATCCTTGTCCAATTGGACTGACTTGAAATCTAATACATGAGATGAATCACTGTAATACTTCCGGAGCATAGAAACATGGAACACCGGGTGAATAACTAATAAGCTAGGTGGAAATGCAAGCTTGTAAGCCACCTCACCAACTCTCTCAAGGATCTCAAAGGGTCTGATATACCTAGGGCTCAACTTGTCCTTCTTCCTGAACCTCATCACACCCTTCGTGGTGAAACCCGGAGCAAACCCCTCTCTCTAACCATGAATGCAACATCAGGAACTCTACGATCGGCATAACTCGTCTGCCTTGAATGTGTTACACAAAGTCGATCCTGAATCATCTTGACCTTTCAGAGGCATCCTGAACCAAATCGGTAACCAACAACCGAGCCTCTCCTAGCTAAAAACCAACCAACTAGCCAACGACATTGCCTCCCATATAAGGCATCACAAACAAAATGGTAATTTCATAGTCTTTCAACAGATCTAACCACCTCCGCTACCTTAAATTGAGATCCTTTTTCATAAACAAATACTATAGACTCCGTTGGTCTGTGAATACCTCGCACGACACACCATAGAGTTAATGCCTCTAAATCTTCAATGCATGAACAATCGTTGCGAGCTCTAAGTTATGAACATGGTAATTTTTCCCATGAACATTCAACTGGTGAGACGCGTATGCAATCATCCTGGCATCATGTATCAATGTTGCACCAAGCCCAATATGCAATGCATCACAATACACAGTGTAGGATCCTGACAAATGGGCAACACCAACACTAGGGTTGTAGTCAAAGTAGTCTTGATCTTCAAATACCTGAACTTACACTCCTCGAACCACCTGAATGGGGCATCCTTCTAGGTCAATCTAGTCAATAAGGCTGGGATGGACAAGAACCCCTCCACGAACCAATGAAAATAACCTGCCAAACCCAGGAAGCTCCAACTCTCCCTAGCTGAAGTAAGTCTAGGCCAGTTCTGAACTGCCTATATATTCTTAGGATTGACCTTAATGCCCTTGGCAGATACAACATGCCCTAAATAGGAAATCGACTCCAACCAAAACTCACACTTTAACAACTTGGGATATAACTGACTATCTCTCAAGGTCGGAAGTACAACCGAAGATGCTGCTCCTGCTCCTCCTGACTACGGGAGTAGATCAAAATATCATCAATGAAGACGATCACAAAATAAAGCAAATAAGGCTTAAATACCTGATTTATCAACTTTATAAATGATACTGAGGCATTTATCAAACCAAAGGACATCACTAGAACACATAATGTCCATACCTAGTCCGAAAAGTTGTCTTAGGGAAATCTGATGCCCTAATCTTCAATTGATGATAGTCAGATCTCAAATCAATCTTCCAAAACACTTTGGCACCCTGAAGCTGATCAAATAAATCATCAATCATCGGCAACGGATACTTGTTTTTGATAGTGACTTTGTTCATTTGCCGATAATTTATACATATCCTCATCGAACCTTCTTCTTCACGAACAAAATTGGTGCGCCCTAGGGTAAGACACTAGGTCTAATGAATCCCTTGACAAGTAAATTCGGCAACTTCTCCTTTAGTTCCTTCAACTAAGGCGAGGCCATACAGTATGGTTGAATAGAAAGTCAATACATAAGTCGATATCTCTACCGAGTGGCATCCCCAACAGATCTGCAAGAAACACCTCTGGAAACTCACGCACAACTAGTACTGAGTCCATGGAAGGAACATCCATACTAGAATCACGAATATCGGCTAAATATGCTTGACATCCCTTCTCGGCCATATGTCGAGCCTTCACATAAGAAATAACCCTGCTGGTGGACTGGCTAGGAGTCCTCTTCCACTCAAATCGAGGCAACCCACGCATGGCTAAGGTCACCGTCTTAGTGTGATAGTCTAATATAGCATGATAAGGTTACATCATGTCCATGTCCAAAATAACATCAAAGTCCACCGCATCAAGAAGTAGTAGATCTGGACTAGTCTCAAGACTCACGATAAAAATCACACACGAGTGATAAACACGATATACAAAAATGAAATCTCCCACAGCCGTGGACACATGCACAAGAACACTCAAAGGATCACTAGGCACAACCAGATAAGATGCAAAATAAGATTACACGTAGGAATAAGTAGAGCCCGGATCAAATATTACTGAAGCATCTCTATGGTAAACTGGAACATTGCATGTGATGACAGCGTAAGATGAATCGGCCTCATGTCTAGCTCAAAATGCATAAAAATGGGGCTAAGTCCTACCACTCTAACCTCCACAGCTTAGACGGCCTCTAGTTGGCTGGCTTCCACCTCTAACAGTTTGACCTCCACCTCTAATGTCCTAACCTCCACCTCTCATAGCATAACCCCTGCCTCTAGCTAGTTGAGAGGGCGGTGCAGAAATCGGTGTCGGAACTATAGCACGTGAACTCTATTGTTGCATGCCGCCTTGTGACCTGGGGCAAAATCTATCAGGGTTCTTCATATCTCCACAAGTATAACAAACCTTCGGCTACTGTGACTGCTGACCTTTGAACTGGCCCTATAGACCTAAATAACCACCCTGATACCTTTCGATCGGAGCCGCACTAATAGAAGCTGATGGTGCACTGTAGGCTAGCTGCTCAGGATGAGGCACATAAGAACCACGACTACTCGGAGCACTATGGGATACCTGAAGCGCTGACTGAAACGACCTGGGAGGATGGACTCTACCAAACGTATCCCTGCCTCCATATGAGGCACCACTGAAATCGAAAGTAACCCTGCCTCAAGTAGCTGAAGATGGTCTGGGCCAACTCTGAAGTGCTTCAATCTTCTTCAGATCTACCTTAATCCCCTCACTCGACACCACATGACCCAAAAATGCCACTGAATCAAGCCAGAATTCGCACTTTGAGAACTTTGCATATAACTTCTTCTCCATCAAGGTCTAGAGCAAGATCCTCAAATGTTGCTCATGATCCTCTTGACTGCGGGAGTACACAAAGATGTCGTCAATAAACACAATGACGAATGAGTCCAGATATGGGTGGAATACACTGTTCATCGGTGCATGAATGCCACTCGGCCGTTAGTCAGCATAAATTATATCACGAGGAACTCATAGTGACCATACCGAGTCTTCAAGGCAGTTTTCAGAGTATCCGGATCCCGAATCTTCAGTTATTGATACCTTGACCTCAAATAGATCTTTGAATACACTCTAGCACCCTGTAGTTGGTCAAATAAGTCATCAATTCTAGGTAATGCGTACAAGTTCTTCACTATAAGATTGTTTAATTGCCGATAATCAGTACACATGTGCATAGAACCATTCTTCTTATTAACAAACAGAACCGAGGCACCATACAGTGAAACATTCAGCTGGATAAAACCCTTACCAAGCAAATCCTAAATTTGTTCCTTTAACCCCTTCAACTCTGTTGGTGCCATACGATATGGTGGAATAGAAATGGGATGAGTGTCCATCAACAAGTCAATACCAAAATTGATATATCTATCGGGCAGCATGCCTAGAAGATCTACTGGAAATATATATGGGAAGCCTCACACTACCGGAACTGACTCAACGGTAAGAGTACCAACACTGACATTTCTCACAAAGGCTAGATATGCATTACACCCCTTCTCAACCATCCGTTGAGCCTTTAGAGAGCATATAACCTTTCTAGGGATATAATCCAATGTAACCCTCCACTCTAAGTGTGATAAGACTGGCATATCTAGTGTCAAAGTGTTGGCGTGGCAATCCAAAATAGCATGATAGGGCGACAACCAGTCCATGCCCAAGATCACATCAAACTCTACCATATTGAATAGCAATAGATCAACTCTGGTATCAAGAACACCATTGATCTAAACACGATCGACACACGCGGTCCACACCAATAGAATCTCCCACAGGCGTGGACACATAAATAGGAGAACTCAAAAAATTACGAGATATATCCAAATACGGAGCAAAGTAAGATGACACATATGAATAAGTAGATCCTGAATCAAATAAGGCCGATGCATCCATATGAAAACCCGAACCATATCTATGATGATGGTGTCTAATGAGACTACCTCTGTCCTACCCAGAAAAGCATAGAATCTGTTCTGGCATCCCCTTCTAGGGCGTCCTCTACCCGCCTGACCTCCACCCTGAGCTGGCGTTGCAGGTGGAGCAGCAATTAGAGTAGAAACCATGACCTGTAAAGTCTATGTACAAAATGGAATCTAGGGAGCCTGAATAGTTTGTGGAGGTGCACTTGATAGTGGTTGAGAAAAATAGGCAACCTTAGACCTCGGAATAGCCAGAGCACTACTAGAAGCTGGAAATATTGAATGAATTGGACATTTCACATGGCCCTTACAGTGACGGTTTGCAGCTAGGGCGTGGGCACCACTATATCCGTCGGAATATCGAGGCCTCTTGGCCTCCCTGTCCTCTGTCTCACGGCCCTGCAAACCCTCTAACCTCCGTGAAATCTCTACCACATGCTGATACGGGGTATCCATCTCCAACTCTCGAGCCATGCTTAATCTAATATCATAGTTAAGTCCCTCGATGAATCGACACCAACTTGTCACGATCTTAGTTTCCCACCTTGAATGTCGTGATGGCACCTAGTCTCTAAGACAAGATAAGCCTAATATTTAATGATAGCATAATAGAAATAACCAAATTGAGATACTAAACTAAAATTGATAAGCTCATATAAATTCCCAAAATAGAACGTCAATAACATAATTTCCAAAACTAGTGAAACAGAGTCATAAGCTCTACAGGATATTCTAAAACCTCTACTGCAACACTGTTTGGTAAAGGAAATAACAGTAATGAGAAGATAATGGAAGGTGACTCCGAGGTCTACAGACGTGGAGAAGGTATACTTTGAAGTCTCTGGAAAGCAGCTAATCAATCAGTCACTAGCGTCTAGCATGAGCAGATGTACCTGGATCTGCACAAAAATATGCAGAAGCATAGTATGAGTATACCACAAAGGTACCTATTAAGTATCAACTATAACCTCAGTAGACTAGTGACGAGGCAAGGTTAAGACCACAACTAGGATAAAAGAAACTGGACACGATATGGTACAGTCAAATAATGTAGAACAAAGAAATAAATGACAATCGAGCAGTTCAATAATGAAAGCTAGCAATGGAATCTAATGCAATAAAGGTAACAAGGAATTAACACATGTTAAGAACATCAAGGAACCAATGCGGACAAATACAGGTAAAAACAATAAGGAAAGGACAAAACTGTTCAACCTACAAGCCTTTTCTAACATAGGGTGTGCCACAAGAATCACAGTCGATGTACCGCCTTGTTTCCACATGTCACAATTTGAATCAATATCTTTCTTTATAACACCGCGTGAGCCTAACATTTAGTTTTAAAAAGTATTTTTCCCGAAATATCTACACGTGTTTTGGCCCACCTTATCTCACTGCGTGGATTCAAGTAGTTCCCCTACTAGCAACACGCGTATGAATCCCACATTATCTCACCGCATGCATATCATGCCACAACTTGCCAAAAAATTAACAATATCAATGTTTCCACAACAAATAGTCCATCGCTTAACCACATTGTGTAGAAGAATCTAAACAACAATAAAATAAATGAGAGCTGCTCAACAAGAAGATATTCCATGAAATAACAACTTCAAGTAAAAGTAATTCAACAGTTAAAGAGGTAACAAGATAATAAGGAAGACAATAACTTCAACGAAAGCATATAAGAGCCAAATAACAAGTAAGAGGTAGAATAAGTGCTAATAACGTCAAAAAAAATCATGTAAGAGTAGATTAACAATGAGAGGTATAACATGTCATGAAAATTAAATTAATACATGGAAAAAGTCTATAACTCGACCGGTCAAATACAACATATAGCCCGTGTACGCACTCGTCGCATCGCATACACGTCTTCCACATAACACTCAACCCAAATCCTAAGTGGTAGTTACACAAAGTTAGGCAAGATACTTACCTCAACTAGACCAAATCAACCCTCGAAAATAGTTATTTCCCCTAAATTTTGCCTCCACACAGCTCAAATCTAATCAAAATTGACTTAATAATATCAAATAGTGTCACACCTCCTTTTTCCGACAAGAGTTGGATACGGGAGTGTTTTCCAATTTAAGTGACATTATGCTGATTTGGGATTTATTTATTAGTTTCAGAGTCGCCACCCGAATTTTTACGGTGTTCTGGGACACCATTTATTTATTGAAATCCCAAACCGAGGAAATTTTGACTCTGTTTTAAAATGTCTTAGACCAGAAATCCGAGTAAGGAATTCTGTTAACCCGGGAGAAGGTGCTAAGCACTCCCGAATTTTGTGGTTCTAGCACGGTCGCTTAACTATTATTATTTGGACTAAATTGTCTGATTATTTACATACTTTTTGCCTATTGTGCTTTTAGCCTTTTTCACTTTTTAGCCGCTTTTAATATTTATGGACTTATCTTGAAAACAAGTCACGATGGTGTGTACTTGTCATTTTTAGCGACATTATAATTACGCCACATGAAATGCACCCGTAATTACAACATGTGATTTTTTATTATAATTTTGAAGTTGAAGACGGGGACATGAGTTGTCACTCCCGGGTGTTGGTTAGGTAGCTTTGGTTTTTTATCAAAATTTTGAACTANTACTAACATTTGTGCACTTATCATGGGGTGAGTTTGATTATCAACAAATCAAATTCATCTACCCTAGTGCTGATGCTAACATAATTCCAAACTATACAGGGACTTTGATAATTTAGGCATTTTTAGAGAATGAATCTGGACATTTAAAGAGTCCAGATTCCTTATTCCAAAGCCCTTTTTGATCACCTATTTTATACCCTTAAGAGGGTGACTTTCAGCAACTAAACTATTGTTTAAGCACCTGATGTGGGGTGAATTTGATCATTATAGAGGGTCAAATTCATCTACCCTGGTGCTGTTTCATAATAGTATCTAGATATCTAACTCCTGGAATAAACCAGTATTTCAGCATTTTTGTAGGATGAACTTAACCATGAGAGGTTAAGTTCATTACCTTTGATGCTATTTTTTCAACATAAACATTGATTGCACAGACATACACAGGCAGTTTTAAGATGAAGCAAACTTATGTAAAATTCAGAGATTAGAATCTAGACAAAACATAATGTGTTACTCCATATTTATGCACATAAGTTTATACAGAAATAAGTCTAAGCAAATAAAAATGCAGATTCATGGGGGAAAGACAACAGATTTCAGATCTTCAGATTTCATATGTAAAGGGAAACTCAGTTTTACATACCTTTAAGAGTAGGATAACAACAGAAAGTCCTGACTAAATAAAGGCCAGGCAGATAGAAATCAGCAGAAAAAGAAGAGAAACCCAACAGCAATAAACAGCAACCCCAGAGAAGATCAAACAGTCCAGCAAGAATACACCCAGAAATCTTGGATATGAATGTTTGGAAGAAAATTTCCAGGAAAAAAAAAGTCCAGCAAGAATACCAAAATGATTGGACCAAGGCAGCAAACAAAACCAAATCCTTTTAGGAAAGAAAACACAGCTATAAACCAACTTAAGTTCAGATTGTTTTCCCTCCTACTGCAAATCCTTTTCCTTTCTGTTTTTTTTTTTTTCAAGTCTTTTAGTTAGTCAAAATTTGTATTTTTCAGTCCAAAAAGTTCCAAAGAAGGGTCTGAAAAAAATCCTCTTCTAGTGGTAAAGAGTGTGTGTATATATAGGGATCTTTGGGATGGGATATGCTCAGCATATTCCTTATCCTAAATGAGCTGAAAAGGATACAGGTACAGCTGTCAACCCTATCCTTTTGGGACAGCTGTACCTTCCAGAACATTCCAGCCCTTGAAATTACCCTTCTATCCCTAAGTATCTGATTTCCTAATATTTATCTAATCTAGAAGGTTCTTTTGGGTGACAACTAATTGTTCTTAACTAAGGTTGAGTCAAATGGATGAAGATTAGTGGATTATATGCCTAGAGTTGTCTTTCATACTACTTATCTATGTTTAAGTTATTTAATCATCAGTTTAATTAAACTCAATGGAGGTTAGTCAATTAAGTTTTCTTAACTTAGGTTAAATGAATCTGTTTTAGTCCATTAACCTCAACCTAATTGTCTTAAAGAGATTTTATTTTCAGTTAAATACTCAAGAAGCTACCTAAATTAATTTCTAGATTGAAGAAGTTGGAATTATTTAAATGTGAGACTAAGTGAATCAATTGTTCTTAAGCTTAGTTAACTCAAATGCACAATTGAACCAGACTAGTTGTCTTAGATCAAATGAAAATAATTAAGCTGTTTAAACTTGATTAATTAGTGTGCTTAATCTCTACTGATTTTGGACCTGTTTTGAGATTGAGGTTAGCTAGTGTTGGTTAATTCTAACTTATCAAATTATACTTAACCTTTAATAAGACTAGGAGTCTAGTCTCTTTTTAGGAAGTTAGGTTAGACCATTAGCTTAATTGGTTAATTAGGTTCTTAGAGTTGGTTTCCAACCATACTTATTAGTTACCTGGGTTTAAATTAATTTCATTACTAGGTGTTAATTCTAGTTTAATAGATTGTTACTTGATTTAAGTCGATGAGTTTAATTGTTTAAACTTGGGTTAATTGATTTACTTGAGCTAATTCAACTCGACTACTTTGACTAAAATTAAAGACTTAGCTAATTATTAAACCTAGGTATTTTTTAGAAAATTCGTCACCTTGATTGATTCATGATTGTTCACTGGTTCAGAATCAAGTACTAACCTAATTAATCAATCGATGAACCTAATCTAACCTATTCGGGAAAGCAGGGAAGCAAATAATCGAAAAGGGGGCCATATCACTTGGGGACAAACAGTAAACAAACAAATTTGAATAACCTGAATATGAATCAATTAAACGAACTATTTGTAATTAACTTTAAATAGGGAAATAGGCAGAAAATCTAATTAATTAAGGATAAACAGAAAATCTTAAAATCGAAACATGGATGCTACCTAATCAACGCATGCAAATTCAGAAGAAAACAGAAAAAGTTAGGAGAAGATATTAACAGATCGAGCATAAAAACATGAATGAAAGAAGTGATTAGCATGATTTTTGTTTTAATGGTGCACAGAAATAATAAAGAGGAGAGGAGATTCGTGTTAAAAGTACTTGGCCTGGGAAAAGAGGAGGGGGTCACTGGGCCTTACCAGATCTGATGGGGGTTTTCTTTTAAAGAAAAAATGAATTAAACCTTCATGAATCGATTGCTCTAGTTAAGAGCAATCGACCCATGAAGGTCTAACCCATTGGTTGCCCTCGAATCGTCCGGGGAGAGATTTCGGGGGTTTTCAGATTCTTAGATCTGAAACCCCAGCAAGTCCATCGGTTTTTTCAGGGGAGTTGACACGGGAGGTGGTAGAGGAGGTAATGGTGGTTGCCTGGTAGAGATTTGGGGTTGATTGGAGTGGTTATGGTGGCCGGACGGCGGTGGGGTTTCAGGGGCGGCTAGGGTTTAGAGTTTGAGAGAGATGAAGGAGATAGGGCGGCTAGGGTTTGAGGCGGGGGTTGGGTTTGGATCGAAATGGGGGTATGGGGTGGGGTTTGGACACTTAAATACGGAAAGGAATGGCCAGTTCCGGTCCGTTGGATCATGGACAGATCAATGGTTGGGATTGACTGGGCCTAAAACGGCGTCGTTTTGGTTAAGCT
>ML368080.1:0-12503 GCA_005239525.1 Nicotiana knightiana | reverse complement strand
TAAAAAAAATGTAGTGATTAATTCTAACTTAGTTTTTGTCTAATTATAAATTAATTAAGAGTAATATCATTTGATTTAATACTCATATCATTTAAGGAACAAATTTCACAATTTTGTTAGAAAAAATGAATGAATTAATCATTAAATCTACATTGTGTCAAATGATCAACATTTTTGTTGTTATTTATTTTTAATCGATTACAAGTAATATATTACTTAACTCTAGTTTAAATTTTAATTAATGAGTAAATTAAAGGTTGAAATTTCTAGTAAAAAAATGTGATTATTTGAAGAATAATTTTCCGTAATTTTCCAATAAAAATGATTGAAGTCATGCACCGAATCATGCAACTTTAAATCATTTACGAATTTTAAAAGACAAATTATGATTTATGTAATGTAAATAATTCACACACAGACATTGAAATTCAACAAGGTTTATAATCATTAATTAATTTATTGAATTTTGTAAGAATATATAGTAGGTTAAAAATTACATGCTCACAATAGTGCAAGAAAAATCAATTACAATAGATAAAGCTACGATCTTTACAGTTTTTCTAAAAAAAGGTCAACAAAAGCCAATAAAAGTCAACACTGGGCCCGCCCGCTCAAAACCCTGGTCCAAGGGTAGATTCCAACTATCAATAACCACACAAATTTCCTCTTTGATTCACATGAACTTGATGTTAAATCTAAGATATAATCATGAAATATAGTTGAAAATTGATTGGAATCACTTACCCAATATTTGTAAATGAAAATCCCATATCCAAATTGTCTCCTACCGTGTCTATGGTTCTAATGAGAATATGTGATGAAAAATTCCGACTCCCAGACATTTCGTTCAGTTGCAAATGTCACATTTCCAACACTGGATTCACATTTGCGAACCCTGACAGCCTCAACAGAAGTCGCATATGCGACGAAGGCTTCGCAATTGCGAAGTTGACTCCTATCACGAAAATGACCAAGTGGTCACAAATACGACCCCAGCACAGGCCTGCTGACTTCGCAGGGGGAAATTCAAAATTGCGACATCAGACCACCTCCTGCTCACTTGGAAAATGCGAGGTTGGTGCTCGCAATTATGACATCAGAGCACCAGCACACCAGCAAATCCAGCTTCAGTCCGAATCAATCTGAATCACGTCTGAAACTCATTCGAGCTCTTTAGGCTCCATACCAAACGACCACAGAAGTCTAAAAACACCATAGTAATTGGTTCAAGTGATCAAAACACAAAAATAACATCTAGAACTATGAATCAGACTTCAAAATGCATGAATTTCAAAGTAAAGTTCAAGAACCTCTAGAATTGCGATCAAGCGTCCGAATTCTATTAGATCAACTTCAAACGACACCAAGTTTTGTAGAAAAATTCTAAATATCATAACAGACCTATTCCATGTCCCAAAACTAAATTTTGAACTCGATAACCAAAAATCAACCTGTGGTCATCTAAACCTCAAATTGCCAATTTTCGACAAAACAACACAAATCAACCTACGGACCATCAAATTCAATTCTGGGCATACGCCCAAGTCCAAAATCATGATACAAACCTATAGGAGCCATCAAAACACCGTTCTAGGGTCATTTTTAGAAAATTCAAAGTTTGGTTAACATAATCAACTTAGGCTTCTACGCCAACAGTCAAAGGGTCTAAATCAACCCAACATCATCCTGGAATGAAACCAATCAACCCCCTAAGTCATAAAACCAAAATTACACTTGCATGAAGTATCCAAAGGGGAAATGAGGTGCAAATAGACAGAACAACTGGTCAGGCCATTACATCTAGAATAATTTGACATGCTCTATTGATTCATCTCGGCGATAGTGAATTCTTATCAGACTCTTATTTATTTTAGACACTTATGTTATCCCCGGGGAATGTCCTAAAAACTTATATACTCAAATTCCAGTTAGAGGCTCACTACTTGACAGTGGATTTTATGAAGTTAAATTTTATATTTTATTTTCTTGACAGTATTTAACATAGACATCGTGCCTATTTAAATGATTTTCATCCAGCTAGTACGGGGTTCACTCAACGGATAGTACGGATTGGATGCCAATCACGTCCCACCCCTGTTTGGAGGTGTGAAAAAATGATTCTACTTTTTTTTACCAAAATATCTAACAATAGTGATTCTACTTCATAATTACTTTTCTCCAAGAATATAAACAACGATAATAATTTATGAGAAAAGGTCTGTGTGTGTGTGTGTGTGTGTCTATATATATAATATTATATATATATATATAATATTATATATATATATACACCTATTTTTTCATAAAAAAGATATTTTATTAACTACTACATAATATTACACAAAGCATATTTCTCGCAGAACCATAAGAGTTTCCCAATTGGGCTAAACAATTACAAGTCTTGCACAAAAATATTTCTAATAGTAGTCGTTTCTTCAAAATCCATCGAAGTATACTTAATGGCACCTAGGAGAATGCTAAATTGAAAAAAAAATATTAAAGTTGCCAAGCTTTATCTCCTCTTTAGCTAATGTATCTGCAACTAAGTTTTGTTCCTAAAACAACATTTATTTTATGTATCCCAAGCGAAGCATTAAGGACATGCATTCAAGAACAATGTTAGAATATTTTTCTGAGTCATCAATTATCATTTCAATTTCCCTAGAATCCACTTTAACTTCCAACAGATGAAAGGTATGCTGAACTACTAGTTTCAAACCATGAAAAAGTTTCAGTAACTCAGCAGATATGTGACTAATAGAAGGAACACTGATATAGAAACCCAATGTCTAGTCCCAAATTATTTCTTATGCCTCCACCCCTAGGGGCGGAGTTAGAGATCAAAGCATGGTTCCGATAAAGCTTAGTAACTTTGATCCAAACTTCGTATTTATGTTAAAAATTCATTTAATATGTACCCAAACATTTTAAATCCTGACTCCACCTCAAGAGGAGGATGCGTGTAACGACACGACCGGCTGTTTTGAGCATTTTCTCTTCTCTCGGTAGTTTGAGGTCATGAGTAGCTCTGTATAATGTGTTATGAATTATGTGAATCGTCGGTATTGGTTTTCAGGTTATTCAGAATTAATTTGGAAGAATGACTCTCACCTAGAAGCTTTAAATTTGAAAAGTTTGACCAAGTTTGACTTTTTAGAATTTGATCTCGGATTGGATTTATGATGGTTCCGTTAGCTCCATAGGGTCATTTTGGACTAAGGAGCACGTGCGGATTGTGTTTTAGAGGTTCGTGGTAGAATCTGAATTGAAATGGCGAAAGTTGGAATTTTTGGAAAGATGGACTGGGAGTGGACTTTTTGATATCGGGGTCGGATTCCGATTCTGGAAGTTGAAGCAGGTCCTTAATTTCAAATTTGACTTGTGTGCAAATTTTGAGGTCAATCAGACGTTATTTGATAGGTTTCGGCATCGGTTGTGGAAGTTTGAAGTTTCAAAGTTCTTAAAGTTCGATTGGAGGTGCGATTCTTTTTTTTAAGGTTGTTATGCGTGATTTGAGGCCTAAGAGTAGGTCCGGGTTATGTTATGGGACTTGTTGGTATGTTGGGACGTGTTCCCGAGGGGCCCGGGCTTGTTTCAGATTGATTTCGGGCTTTTTTCCTTCATTTTGCATTGTTGTGTTGCTGGTTTTCTGGTTTTTCATATGTGCTTCGCGATCGTGGATGGAACATCGCATTCGCAAAGGGTAATTTGGCCAATGCAGAGGTTTGTTCTTCGCGTTCACGCTTTCTTGGTCGCGTTCGCGATGGGTTGATGTTGTCTTCTTCGGGTTCGCATAGAGTTGAGCTGGCAGCTGGAGCTGGAGGATCTTCTTCATCGCGTTCGCGTAGTTCTGTCTCAGTGTGTTTCGCGTTCGCGAGGCTTGTGCCACGAACGCATAGAGAATTTTGGAGGCTGATATTTTTTGTTCATCGCGAACGCGATGACTATCTTGCATTTGCGAAAGAGGAAGCCTGGGCAGCTTTATAACGTACTCTATTTTGAGGGTTTTAGCAATTTTTGCATTTTTGGAGCTATGGAGCTCGGATTGAGGCGATTCTTGAAGCAATTTTTCACCGTATGAATTGGGGTAAGTGTTCTCTACTAGGTTTTGATTATATTCCATGAATCTTACTTCGATTTTAGCTTTTGGCTGATGATTTCTAAAGAGGAAATTGAGGATTTTGGCCTACAGTTTCATATTACGAAGTTTTTTGTTTTGAACATCAAATTGGAGTCGGATTTTAGTTACACTTGTATGGTTGGACTCCTAATTAAATGGGTAATCGGATTTTGTGAATTTTGTCGGGTTCCGAGGTGCTGGCCCGGGTTGGACTTTTGGGCTGATTTCGGGCTTTGATTCAAGATCTGATATTTTATAATCAGAATTGGTTCCTTTAGCATAGTTTGATGTGTTTGAGCTGTTGTTGGTCAGTTTAGAGCCGTTTAGAGGTCGGAAAGTGCGGGATGGCATCCTTGGAGCATCGCTTGGCCTGCTCGGCATTGGTATTGGCTCATTCGAGGTAAATAACTCTTCTAAACTTAGTGTTAAGGGTATTAAACCCCGCAATACGTGTTATGTGATTGGTATTGAGGTGACGCACATGCTAGGTGAAGGGCGTGTGGGCGTGAACCCTATGAATTGGGACTCTGAGGGTCCCATGGCAATATGTAGTGGCCCTATATTGTTGTTATTTGTGTCTCCACCATGTGATATAGTAATTGGGCTGACAATCATGCTAGATATCATGCTTAGACTTATGCCGATACTCTTTGGACCCACTGAGGTCATTTCTGTTGTGGAGTTATATACTTTCATTATTTTATATACTCAGTCATATGCACTCATATGCATATCATATCTCAGTATCTGTTGTTACTCATTGATACATCACATCATCATATTCGGGCTAGTTTTATGATATTGTGAGCCCGGGAGAGAGAGAGACTGGAGAGATTGGTGACTAAGTGAGGCAGAGGGCTTGATTGTGAGGATAGTTATGAGTGAGGCCAAGGGCCTGATTGTGAGGATATTTATGAGTGAGGCCAAGGGCCTGATTGTGAGGATATTTCTAAGTAAGGTCGAGGGCCTGATTGTGAGGATATTTATGGGATAGGGTTGCACGCCACTGCATGTTTATTTATGGGATCAGGCTGCACGCCGCAGCATGTTTATTTTTGGGAGCGGGTTGCACGTCGCAACATGTTTCATATAGGCCGAGGGACTCATTGATCTATGCAATGATTGGATTGATATAGCGCTTGGGGTGTAGGAGCCCATCCGGAGTCTGTATACACACCTAGTGAACGCAGGTACCTGTTGAGTGATATTTCCCCGAGGGGCTGTATATGAGTGATGTTTGCCCGAGGGCTATATATGAGTGATTGGGAGGAGTGATTGATTGATAGGACTGAGTAAATTGATGCTCTGAGAGCTTGCATATGGTTTTATCACTAAGTTGCATCGCATTTCATATGCACATTTGACATACATGCATAGAAATATATTTTTCCTCATGTTATATAGTATCACATCATTCATGACTTTTTACACACATTGGTATGTGAGTACAAAGAGGTGTTTTTGTACTTGATATTTTGAAAGAAAATGAAACTTCTTGCTCATTGTTGAAAGGATTTTGAGAAAAATCACAGTTTTCAAACTTACTTGTATTTTTTACATTTTCGGCAAAAGAACTGAGTTTCACTAAAATATTTGAAAAGCACGCCTATTTTTCTAAAACTATGAATGGGTTGGGCCTTTTTACTTCTGAGATACCCCCATTTACTGCTTGTGTTATGCTGTTGTGAACTGTTGTAGAATATCGGTATATGACCCGACCTTGTGATAGCTCGTAATTGCTTTCAACCTAAGGTTAGGTTTTTACTTACTCAGTACATGGGGTCAGTTGTACTGATACTACACTTTTGCACATTGCGTTAAGATGTTGGCTGCAGTTGTTGCTGTGTTCGAGGGTTGCTGGATTTGAAGATGTACCCGCGTCCATGTTGCATTTGCCTCTGTTGTTCGGGGTAGCCTTAGATTAAATTATGTTGTTTATGTACTTTTCAAATGGACTATGTATTTATTTCATTTCCGCTTTGTAAATTCTATTCTTAGAAGCTCATGATTTGTACTACCAGTCCTTGGGAAACGTAATAGATTCAGATAATTTATTATGTTTAATTGACTTGTTAAGATTATTGAAATTTGATAGTTGTTAGTTGGCTTACCTAGCGGGTCGTGTTAGGTGCCATCACGACTAGCGGATTTTGGGTCGTGACAATGCACATGGAACAAAGCGGTATCATGGACACCGCTACGTTGAAAGTTTTATGAATTATATATACTAATACTATGTGGATGCAATAAGGTATAGAAAATGACACCACTTGATGCATATTGTAGCTTGGCACGATGGTTAAGGTCTTAATTTTGTTCTAGGAGGTCAGTATTTTTATCAATATTTTAGAGAGTTTCTAAAATTGTGGTTCGGTAGAATTGAACCCACGACCTCTTCTAAAAACAAATAGACTAATGCTTTGTCTTGTTATTTAATGAGATCATACATGTTTTTTTCATTCTGCGTTTTTCTATAAATATCGACACTGCTTGCGAAAAATCATGTGTTTGTCCCTGTCCACCTTCACCCCATACCACCCATGTATGTGAAGTTGATGGAAGTATCATTTATGTTTAATCTAAGTTGGCATGTGGGATATTGTCATGACCCAAATCCTAACATGTCGTGATGGAGACTATCGATGGTACTAGGCAAGCCGACATTTACAAAATACTTCCAATATTTAACAGAAATATAAATTAAGATATTTAAAATAAGCAGCATTTTCATAAACAGGGGTAAAATATTGGGTCGTGACAATGCACGTGGAACAAAGCTCCCAATATCGGGGTGTCGCTAAGCCATGAGAATCTATACATAGTTCATTTAGAAATGAAGCGACTATAATAGTTTGAATCAAAATACAACGAAAGACTGAATAAGGAAAGGAAAAACAAGGACTGTGAACGCCAGGCAGCTACCTCAAAATCTCCAACAGCTAGCTACGCGAGATATCAAGCTGAGCCAAAGCTTTATCGGCCCATTTGAGGTGTTGTGATGTGTTGGGGAGGTTTCTTATGAGCTTTATTTGCCTCCCAGTATAGCAGGAGTTCATCTAGTATTCCATATTTCTATGCTCCAGAAAGTACCACGGAGATCCGTCTCAGGTGTTGGATTTCAGCTCAGTCCAGCTGGACAAGGATTTCAGCTCATTCCAGTTAGCCCGTCATGTTGTCTGGTTGGTTCCCACAGATAGGGAGAGGATCAAGAGGTTCGTTGATGGCCTCGCTTTTCAGCTGTGATTGCTTATAACTAGAGAGAGTGTGTCTGGGCAACTTTTGATGAGGTGGTCGACATTGCTCGTCAGATAGAGATGGTTCGCAGCCAAGAGCGGGTTGAGAGGGAGGCCAAGAGGCCTCGTGGACAGGGTGGATTCAGCGGTGCTCCTACTGGGGGTCATTTCTACCACGGCAAGTGTCGTCCTCACAGACATGTTCAGACGGCTCGCCTAGTTCATCGTGATGCAACATCTGGAAATAGTTCACACAGTTATCAACAGGGTCACTCATATCTCAGTGACTCCCCAACTCAAAGTTCGTCTTGTGCTCCATCAGGTCAGGGTTCATCTATGCCAGGTTCTTCTACCAGTTATCCCGGTGCTCAAGGCTCCCTTCAGTCCCCACCACCAACACCAGGGAGTTGTTTTTAGTGTGGGGAGTTTGGGCGTGTGTGGAGGCAGTGCTCGTTGTCAGGGAGGTCCAGCGCAACAGACGAGTCATGTTGCGTCTTCTGCACCAATTGCTACACCACCCGCTAAACCAGCTCGGGGTAACGCCCATTCAGCTAGAGCTCGCCCTAGGGGGGAGGCCGATTAGGTGGTGTCCATGGTCAATTTTATGCTCTTCCCGCCAGACCAGATGTCATTGCTTCAGATGTGGTGATTACAGGTATTGTCTCAAATTGCCACACGGAGGCCTTTGTATTATTTGACCCTGATTCCACTTATTCATATGTGTCCTCATATTTTGATCATTTTCTGGATATGCTTCGTGAGTCTCTAGTTTCATTTGTCCATGTGTCTACACCGGTGGACGATACTATTATTCTGGACCGAGTATATCTGTCATGTGTGGTGACTATTGGGTTTCTGGAGACTAGAGTAGATCTCTTGTTCCTTAAAATGGTCGATTTTGACGTGATCTTGGGTATGGATTAGTTGTCTCCATGTCATGATGTTCTAGATTGTCATGCTAAGACCGTGATGTTGGAGATGTCGGGGTTGTCGATGGTTGAGTGGAGAGACTCTATAAACTATGTTCCTAGTAGAATGATTTCATACTTGAACGCTCAGCGGATTGTTTAGTGTAGAGACCCCTACTATTGATTCTATTCTGGTGGTGCGAGATTTTCCGAATGTCTTTCATGCAGACCTGCCAGGCATGCCGCCTGACAGGGATATTGATTTTGATATTGATTTGGTTTCGGGCACTCAGCTCATTTCTGTTCCACCGTATCTTATGGCACCAGCTGATATTAAGGAATTGAAGGAGAAGCTTCAGGAACTCCTTGATAAGAGGTTTATTCGGCCTAGCGTGTCACCTTGGGGTGCACCAGTTCTATTTGTGAAGAAGAAGGATGGTACTATGAGAATGTGCGTGGATTTCAAGAAGTTGAACAAGGTTACAATCAAGAACAAGTATCCTTTGTCGCGCATTGATGATCTATTTGACCAGCTCCAAGAAGTGAGGTTATTCTCCAAGATTAAATTTGAGGTCGGGGTATCACCACTTGAATATTCAGGACTCAAATATTCTTAAGACAGCTTTCAGGACCCAATATGGTCATTATGAGTTCCTTGTGATGTCTTTTGGGCTTACCGACGCCCCAACATCATTCATGCATTTGATGAACAATTTATTTCAGCCTTATCTTGACTCGTTCATTATTGTATTCAGTAATGATATCTTGGTGTACTCTCGTAGCCAGGAGGAGCATGCCCAGCATCCGAGGATTGTGTTGTAGCGGTTGAGGGAGGAGAAACTTTGTGCAAAGTTCTCCAAGTGTGAGTTTTGGCTCAATTTAGTGGCGTTCTTGGGGCACGTGGTGTCTAGTAAGGATATTCAGGTGGATCCGAAGAAGATAGAGATAGTTCAAAGTTGGCCGAAATCGTCCTCATCCATGGAGATTCAGAGCTTTCTTGGGTTGGCTGGTTATTACCATCATTTCATAGAGGGTTTCTCATCTATTACATCGCCATTGACCAAATTGACCCAAAATGGTGCTCCTTTCAGGTGGTTGGATGAGTGCGAGAAGAGCTTTCAGAATCTCAAGACTGCTTTGACCACAACTCCAGTTCTAGTTCTACCATCAGCTTCTAGTTCTTATATAGTGTACTATGACTTCTCGGATCGGTATTGGATGTGTTTTGATGTAGGAGGGTAGAGTGATTGCTTATTCTTCACGCCAGTTGAAGCCCCATGAAAAGAACTATCTTGTCCACGACCTTGAGTTAGCAGCTATTGTTAATTCCTTGGAGATTTGGCGGCACTATTTGTACGGAGTTTGTAGCATCTATCCAAACAGAAGGATCTTAACTTGCTACAACGATGGTGGTTGGAGCTTCTTGAGTATTATGATATCACAATTCCAGGAAGGCTAATATGGTGGCCGATGCTTTGAGTCATCGGGCGGAGAGTTTGGCGAGCTTAGCATATCTACCAGCAGCAGAGAGGCCATTAGCATTGGATGTTAAAGACTTAGCCAGCCAGTTTGTTAGATTTCATATTTATGAGCCAAGTCGAGTATTGGCTTGTGTGGTCTCTCGGTCTTCTCTTTATGATCATATCAGGGAGTGTCAGTATGATGACCCCCATCTTCTTGTCCTTAAGGACACAGTCCAGCACGGTGATGCTAAGGAGGTCACTATTGGGGATGATGGTGCATTGAGGGTGCAAGGAAGGCTATGTGTGCCTAATAAAGATGGTTTGCATGAATTCATCCTCCAGGAGGCTCACAGTTCGCGATATTCCATTCATTTGGGTGGTGCGAATATGTATCAGGACTTGAGGCAGCATTACTGGTGGAGGAGAATTAAGAAGGACATAGTGGAGTATGTAGCTCAGTGTCTAAATTGCCAGCAGGTGAAGTATGAGCATTAGCGGCTAGGGGGGTTGCTTCAAAAGTTAGATATTACGGAGTGGAAATAGGAGCGGATCACAATGGATTTTGTTGTTGGGCTTCCACGGACTCAGGGCAAGTTTGATGCAATTTGGGTGATTGTGGATAGGCTCCCAAGTCAGATCATTTCATTCCTGTGATGAATACCTATTCTTCAGAGCAGTTGGCTCGAGTTTATATCTGCGAGATTCTCAGGCTTCATGGTGTACTGGTATCTATCATCTCTGACCGGGGTACGCATTATACATCACCTTTCTAGAGGGTCGTACAACATGAGTTGGGTACTCGAGTGGAGTTGAGCATATCATTTCACCCTCAGACAGACGGACACTCTGAGTGCACTATTCAGATATTAGAGGATATGCTCCGTCCGTGTGTGATGGAGTTTGGAGGTTCGTGGGATCAGTTTTCTCCACTTGTAGAGTTTGCCTACAACAACAGTTATCAGTCGAGCATCTGAATGGCACCATATAAGGCTCTATATGGTAGGCGTTGTCGGTCTCTAGTGTGTTGGTTCAAGCCGGGCGCGGCTAAGTTATTGGGTACAGACTTGGTTCAGGATGCTCTGGAGAAGGTTAAGGTGATTTAGGATCGGTTTCGTGCAACCCAGTCAAGACGGAAGAGTAATACGGATCGGAAGGTTCACGATGTTGCATTGATGGTTGGAGAGCGGGTCTTTCTCCGGGTGCCACCCAGTAAGGGTGTTATGAGGTCTGGAAAGAAGGGAATGCTGAGCCCAAGGTTTATCAGCTCATTTGAGGTTTTGCAACACGTTGGGAAGACTGCTTATGAGCTTGTCTTGCCTCCTACTCTAGCAAAAGTTCATCTAGTGTTCTACGTTTCTATGCTCCGGATTTACCACGATGAACCGCCTAACATGTTGGATTTCAGCTCAGCCTAGTTGGACAAGGATTTATCTTAGGTTGAGGAGGAGGTGGTGGCTATTTTGGAATAGGAACTAGCAATGAAGCGAAAGCCAAGGCCTTGATTTTTGGAATTCATTGGTGCGTGTAACATGGTCATACTAGTTTGGAATTGGAAACTGACTCAATACTTCTCATGTATTGGATTAAGGATGTATACAAAATCCCATGGAAGCTAGCTACCATAGTCAACGAAATTAGAAGAGCCATGGGAACCACAACTTGGAGTATTCATCATTGCTATAGAAAAGCTAATCAAGTGGCGGACACCCTTGCTACGATGAGTCATACACAACAAAATGAATTAATTTACTCTGCCTTTAATGATCTTCCTAGAAAAGTTAAGGGCCTGATTAACATGGACAATGAAGGATTCCCTAATTTTAGGATTAGGGCCAAAAAACTTTCTAAACTTGCCTTGTTAGATGTGGTTTATCCTACATAGCTTTGTCTGCAATCTTAGGCTAATTAAGAATGATCTTGAGAGTAACACTCTTAACAAAACAGTAGTCTTATGGCTGTTATTTTTGTGAAGACTCCAAGAGTATCTCTTGGATAGCTAAATGTATAGCAATGGGCATGTCCATTGTCTTAGAATATTTTGAAAAGGTTAGGCACTTTCTACCTCTAGTTCATGTATTCCTCTTTCTATTTAAAAAAAAATTACTTTCTAAAAATTGCTATCTACATAAATAATGCCGGTAAATTATTTTTATTGTTAATTTAGTGAAGCATATCAATGCTTTAATTGTAAAACTGGGTTGTTTCCTTAGTTTAGTGAACATCTATGTTTCTTCCTCCAAGTTGCTATAATTGTATCTCTTAAATCGTAACCTAAAATTTGGACTCATTTTTGGTTTTGTTTCCATAACGTGTTTGGATTTGGTTTTGGAATAATCAGGTTTGAATTGGTTCGCAAAAAGTAGAACGAAAAAGTAAGGATCCAAACAAAACAAAAAAAAAATAGTCTTTGGAATACCAATGCGGCAGTGCCTATACCAATTCCTCGTCATTCACTTCTTTGGAACTTTTTTCTCAAACCTTCTCCTAGTCCTAACTCTTTCTCAAGAAAAACTTTTCTCATGGCATCATCTTCAAAAACAACACCTGTGTCACGACTGATGGCACCTAACTCAACCTGCTAGGTAAGCCAATTAACAATTATTCATTTCCAATTAAATTAATAAATAATGGCGAAATGGTCTCGTGGCCACTTAAACTTGTACCGGATTTTAAAGCCGATATACAAACGTACAATTTTTCCATTTGAACACTCCAACTTGACGGAATGAGTACAAATAAATACATGCAGTAGTGCATGTATATCAACCGCGCTTACATG
>ML368078.1:0-64522 GCA_005239525.1 Nicotiana knightiana | reverse complement strand
GAGTAATAATCGAGTCTTGTAATGAAACTTTGGTGGTTGGTAGTATTATAATCCAATCTTGATTTATAAAACATCTATCTTATTTAGTTAATGTCTCTTCCCCGCAGATTTAATGCCTTCTCTCTGTTCTCTCTGTGTTTTGATTTTTTTTCTTTTTTACTTAACTTCTATTCATTGATGGTCGGAAATTATTAATCAGCCGGGTTAAATATTACTAAGTGCTTACTGTGTGGGTCAAAATCAAATTGAGGACCTAGTCAAAGTCTTAGTTTTTCTAGATCTAAAAAAAATAACAACAACACAACACCAAAAATCTTGTCTTTTCCCGCGTGCATAGTCTAACATGGCAGGTAATGAAGAGGAAAAAATGAAAGCAGTGGTCGGCCTTACTGCTACCCTCCTAGACACCATCAATGAGGTCACTGGAACAGAAGAGGAGAACGTGACACCAAATGCTTTCCCTAGACGAAGTGGTTCACTCCTCCCTCATGGCAGCGTCACAACCTCATATGGAAAAGGGGCCTCCAAGTCCACAGTGGAAGAGGCGCCACTAGCAGTGAAAAAGCTACTAGAAGCATGGTTAACGAGTACACTAACTAGCATACTCGACAAACCCGTCCAAAGGACGAGCAGGGAGTATGCATAAGTTGGCATCACAACACCGGCTGATGAGCAGCACAACCCTCCTCCTGTAACAGGTATCACTCACACCATTAATGGTGCCGGTAATAAAACTCTCAAAGCTATTCTGAGGAAGATGGAGCAGATGGAGAACGAGAACAAAGAGCTCCGCGGCCAAATGAAGGAACACCAAGAAAGGGTAGACAAAATATCGGGCGCCCCAAAGCTCTTGCCAAACAGGACGCCGGCCGGTTCGTGGAGCAACCATATAGTGACGAGGTTGCACCATACGCCATACCTAAAACATTCAAAATGCCGCCATACTTGAAGATATATGACGGTATGACGGACCCTGAGGATCACGTTTATCCACTATGTCACCGCAGTGAAAAGCAACGACCTCGCCAAAGAACAAGTATCATCCATATAGTTGAAAACGTTTGGTGAAACCCTTACCGGGAGAGCGCTACATAATGCCTATTGTGCCGAGGTAAGAGCTGATGAGGAAGACCTCAACGGGCCAACCCAATGGTTAACCTCGCTCCAAATGGAGTCGAGGAAGGACCACAGAAATGATAACAAAAGGGAACATACAGGTCCGCGCCCCAACCGTGAAAAACACTAGCCATATGTTAGAACTGTCGTCATACCATCCCCCCTCCCCCTCCACCTCCCCCCCCCATCATGGTGACGGTCCGTCCAGGCCACACACAGGGACTCACCGAAATGAAAGAGGCATGCCTCCATTACTATCTACTCACAATTTTTGTGTTTCCCCTTCAGAAATAGTCTACGCCCTGGATAAGCTCGGCCTAAAATTGAAATGGCCACAAAAGATGAAGTCCGACCCAAACTCCAGAAAATCGAACGCCCTCTGCGAATTCCACCAAGAACAAGGTCACAAAACTGAAGACTGCATCGCTTTAAGCCAAGAGGCCGTGAACATCCACCAAGGGCATTTGAGAGAACTGATGAGCGACCGAGAAATGGCAAACTTCACTCGAGGACGCGAGCAACATCAAGGCCCGCCGAAGCCACCCTCCCTAGCCCGCACCATCCAAATGATCATCGGTGGAGGTGATGACGCATCGATCAACAACGTGAAGTTCACAACCACCCATAAGCTGAATCGATCAATCACCCATGAACGGTATGATGACCTCGAAGAAAGTATAATCTTCAATGAATCTGATGCCCACTGTTTGAATTTTCCTCACTATGACGCTCTTGTTATCACCTTACGCATTTCAGATACTGATGTAAAATGCATTATGGTCGATGACGAAAGTGGCGCGTGCATTATCCACCCTCGAGTCCTCACACAAATGAGGCTCGAAGATAGGATAGTGCCACGCTACATGACACAAACAAGTTTTACAATGCAGTTGAGCGGACATCTGGAGAAATCACGGTACCCGTTCTGGCCATTGGTATCACTTTGGAAATTATGTTCCACATTATGGATCAAGACACGGTGTACAACTCCATCATAGGGCGGCCTTGGATACACGCCATGAGGGCCATCCCCTCCAGCTTATATCAGGTCGTTAAGTTTCCCACCCCATGGGGATAATTCAGCATTTGTGGCGAGCAACGCACGACCCAAGAATTCTACCGGATCGCCCAAGACTGCACATACAGTCAACAATTAAAGGACAAAGATGCAGAAGCATAGCAATTAACGAGGTCGAGGTCGGATGGCGATAAAGGGAAAGACGTAATCAAGGATCGAGGTTGAGGCCTTAGGGTCAACTATGGAAGACCTCGACCCCGTGCAACTCGATAAAAGCGACCACATCAAAAAGGCCTATATCGGCCACAAACTCCAAGAACCAGGTAAATTTTGTCAATTTTTAGCTAAGAATCCAGACTTGTTTGCTTTTTTCCATGCAGATATGCCGGGCATCCCGAAGGAAATAGAAACACATAAATTGAACGTCGACCCATTCTACCCTCCCAGTGCGGCAAGTTAGAAGAAAATTCAATGCCGCGATAAATGATGTTGTCCGCGAAGAGGTGGAAAAGTTGCTTGAAAATCGCTCTATCAGAGAGTCAGAATATACCCAATGGGTTTCCAATGTGGTCATGGTAAAAAAGAGAAATGGGAAATGGCGGATGTGCGTAAACTTCACAGATCTAAACAAAGCATGCCTGAAAGACTCATTCCCACTGCCCCATATTGACCAGGTAATCGACACAACAGCCGGGCACGAGCTATTAAGTTTCCTGGACGCCTATCCAAGTTACAACTAGATCCTCGTGGAGGAAGAAGACCATGAAAAAACTACTTTCATGAACCACCAAGGGACGTACTGCTACAGTGTTATGCCGTTCGGGTTGAAACATACAGGGGCGACATACTAGAGGCTGGTAACCAAATTGTTCAAAGAGCAGCTCGGCAAAACCATGGAAGTATATATAGATGAAATGTTGGTCAAGTCGAAAAGAAAGGAAGACCACATCGACCATTTGAGGGAAGCCTTCGACATACTCAGGAAGCACGACATGAAACAGAACCCCGAGAAATGTGCCTTCGGTGTAACCTCGGGGAAGTTCCTTGGCTTCTTAGTACCGCAACGAGGCATCAAGGTCAACCCCGACCAGATCAAGGCTATAGAAGGAATACCATAGAACTTGACCAGCAAGAAGCAGGCGCAGAAGCTGACCGGCCATATAGCCGCCCTATCGAGGTTCATCTCACGGTCCTCTGATAGATGCCACAATTTTTTTGGCATACTCAAAAAATATAACGAACTCCAATGGAATTCCGAGTGCGTCGACGTCCTAAAGGAGCTAAAGGCATATCTGTCTTCGCCCCCGCTGCTTGCTAAGGCGGAACCCAGAGAACGCCTCCTTATCTACTTGGCCGTGTCCGAAGTCGCAGTAAGTGCAGTCCTAGTCCGAGAAAATAAAGGTACGCAATCTCCAATCTACTATATCAGAAAGACTTTGGTCGATGCTGAAACGAGGTACCCCCACCTCGAGAAGCTAGCACTAGCTTTTGTCGTAGCTTCACGAACGTTTAGACCTTATTTCCGGTGCTACCCTATCTCACTGGTCACGACCTTTCCTCTAGGGAGTATGCTGCATAAACCCAAGCTGTCGAGTAGGTTGGACAAATGGGCCATAGACTTGAACGAGCATGATATAACCTATCAGCCGCGAACAACGATAAAGTCGCAAGTACTTGACGACTTCGTCACCGACTTCAGCGCAAAAATAATGCCCGAGGTCAAAAGGGAAGCCACTAGTACTTCCCAAAAGATACAGGACCTATGGATTCTGTACACCAAAGGCGCCTCTAACGCATCAAGATCTAGACTGGGACTCATACTCGAGGTCCCAACAGGCGAGATAATTGCTAGCCCACACGGTGTCCTGATATGACTAACAATAAGGACGAGTATGAGGCCGTGATTGTAGGGTTAAAATTGGCACTCAAGTATGGAGCACGAAGAGTAGTCCTATGATAGGATTCACAACTCATTGTCAATCAAGTCACATGGACTTTCCAAATCAATGAACAAAGGCTACAAAAATACCAGGCCGAGATTTGAAACATGCTACCCGATTTTGACGAATGCCAGCTCGATCAAATACCTCGAGCGTAGAGCATCGAGCCGGACGGCCTCGCCAAACTGGCGGTGGACACTAAAAGCATAACCGGAGAAGGGAACGTGGTTACTCACCTCCACTCGTCAATTGACCAAATCGAGGTACGCACTATTAACCTGACTTGGGACTGGCGCAATCGTATTGTCGCATACTTGCAGGACGACGTGCTTCCAAACGACAAAAATAAGACAAAAAACTTCGAATACATGCAGCCAGGTATAACATCATCAAGAACGACATGTACAAAAGGACGTATAGCAGCCCTTTAGCAAAATATTTAGGACCAAACCAGAAACGGCGCGTCCTAGAAGAGGTCCATGAAGGTCACTACGGGGCTCACACCAGCAATCGAGCTCTAGTCAGATGCCTCATCCGAGCAGGCTACTACTGGACCACAATGAAAAAGGAAGTTGTTGACTTTGCTAAAAAATGCGAACCATGCCAAAAATACGCCTCCATGATCCACCAATCGGGCGAGCACCTCCACTCAGCCACCTCGCCCTGTCCCTTTATCAAATAGGGAATGGATATCGTCGGCCTCTCCCCGCAGGACGAGGTAATGTGCGATTTCTTTTAGTTTTAACTGACTATTTCTCTAAGTGGGTGGAAGCAGGTGCGTTCGCTCAAATACGTGAGCAAGAAGTGATTGCCTTTATATGGAGGAAAATCGTATGCCGCTTCGACATTACCAAAGAAATCAACTATGACAACGTACCCCAATTCACGGCAAATAAGGTCGCCGAGTTCTTCGAAAAATGGCACATCAAAAGAATACTCTCCACACCATAACACCCCGCAGGCAACGGATAAGCGGAATCCTCCAACAAGTCGATATTGAATATCATGAAGAAGAAGCTCGAGAACGCCAAGGGACTGTGCCGGAGTTGCTGTCGGAAGTGCTATGGCCATATCGCACTACTCCAAATACAAGCTGAGGAGAAGTGCAGTACTCACTAGTCTATGGTACTGACGCAGTGATACCAGCTAAGGTTGGAAACTCGAGTCTAAGATATTCAAATGAGAGTGGGCCAAGAATGATGAAAGCAGAAGGAAAGACCTCGACGAGGCCGAAAAAATAAGAGACATGGCTTATGTAAGATGGTAGCCCAAAAACAATAGGAAGAGAGGTACTATAACAAGAAAGCGAAGGTCAGGACGCTCAAAGTCGGGGACTATGTACTCAAAGCCAAAACACAGGCGAGCAAGGATCCACCGGAAGGAAAAATGGGGACCAATTGGGACGTCTCGTACAAAATCACGGCAGCAACAATCAAAGGGTCATTCCAACTAGAAACGATGGAAGAAAAGTTACTACCAAAAAATTGGAACATCACCCATCTCAAATACTTCAACTTCTAAGGACAGATGTTCTCTGGGTCGTACTCCTTTCCCCATACCTGAGTTTTGTCCCAATTGGATTTTCTCCGGGAGGCTTATAACAAGGCAACATAGAGGGCATCTCGAAGTTAAGTACAAGTTCATCGCTCAACCTCTCAAATTCTTCTCCATGTCGACCAATGAAGGGACTAGATAGGTTGGGACTTCTCCAATATATGTATAAGCATATCAAAAATATGTAAACTTCTCCAATGTATGTATAAACAAAGCAAAGTATGCAAATACACGATGTTAACATGTCTCCACCAAGTTCAAACATTACACCAATCCAGGAACTCACATTCGACCTCGTTCAAATTAATCACGAGTAATATTCGACCTTGATCGAATCATATCGCATTCAACCTTGTTCGAATCAATCACGGATAACATTCAACCTCGCTCGAATCAATTCACATTCTACCTCGTTCGAGTTAATCACGAGTAACATTCGACTTCGCTCGAATCAACTCGCATTCGACCTTGTTCGAATCAATCACATGTAACATTCAACCTCGCTCGAATCAACTCGCATTCGACCTTGTTGGAATCAATCACGAGTAACATTCAACCTTGCTCGAATCAACTCTCATTCAACCTTGTTTGAATTGACCACGAGTAACATTTGCCCTTGCTCGAATCAACTCGCATTCGACCTCATTTGAATTAATCATGTCACGACCCGGAATTCCCACCGTTGGGACCGTGATGGCACCCAACATTCCACTTGCTAGGCAACCTACGTTAGAGTATTTTTAAGCTAAACCTTATTCAATTAAACTAAAAACAACAATAAATTAAGATGGAGAACATCAAATACGAAATAATATAACATCTTCAACATTTACAACTACCTGGATCTCGAATCACAATTCATGAACTACTAAGATCACTACAAACAGAGTCTGAAGAAGGGAAAATACACTGTTTTGAAATAGAAAAAAAATAAAAGATAAAACTAAGAAGAGACTCCAGGGTCTGCGGACACCGACAGATATACCTTGGGTTTCCTGATAGCAAACCAACAACTAATCTCTTGATCAATCAGAGCCGGTACCAAAATCTGCACAGAAAGTGCAGAGTGCAGTATCAGTGCAACCGATCCCATGTACTGGTAAGTGTCGAGCCTAACCTCGATGAAGTAGTGACGAGGTTAAGACAAGACACCTACAATCAGACCTGTACAATTTGACAGTATATATATACCAATAACAGTAATGAAGAACTAGACAAGAAATATCAGAAGGGGAAACATGCTGAGGGGAATACGAGATAAAGAACTATAGTAGAATGATAATGTGAAAAACAAATATACTATGAACCAATACGAACCAGTGAACACAGTAAAAGGAGAATGCACAACATTATCCTTCGTGCTTTTACTCTCATCCTCACCATGAAATTACTAGGAACGTCACGGCTTCACCCTTCGTGCATTAACTCTCATAACATGGCACGACATCACCCTTCGTGCATTACACTCACAACATGGCACGACATCACCCTTCGTGCATTAACAATCTCAACCTCACATAAAGTCAATAGAAATGACACGACATCACCCTTCGTGCACTAACACTCTCCCTTACTATAATGCAATGAACAAATCATGACATGGAGATAAAATAACAAGTACAAGTCTTACTTCCACATTTGGTTCCACAATGTCAACCTCATCAATACTCAAATATCACCAAAATATTAGTAAACATAATAAAAGCGATCGAGTTAACAATACTAGTCTAAACATGGATAATATGAACAAAGGAAGCTATAATTACAAGAAACTAAACCCCACCCGCATGATTTAATCCGACTACAACGCATAGGTACTCGTCACCTCACATATACATTGTTCCCAACAATTAAACAAGTAGAAATTAGGCAAACAATTCATATTCCCTCAAGACAAGGTTAACCACGACACTTACCTCGCTCCACCGTCTCAAACTCAAAGCTACCACGACCTTTCCTTTCACACAAGCCTCCGAACCGATAGAATCTAGCAAATTACCAACCAAACAATTCAATATAAGCCTTAGGAACTACTCACGATTGTAAAGAATTCAATTTAGTTCATCTTTAAGAAGTCAACACCGCGGCTCGTTGGTCCAAACCGGAAATTCGAACCAAAACTCGATTACCCATTCACCCGGTGCCCGTTTATGTAATTTGTTTTGGAATCCGACCTCAATTTGAGTTCTAAATCCCCAATTTACCAAATCCCTAGTTTCTACCCAAATATCCTCAATTCCACCATGAAAAACCTTAGATTTTAGGTTGAAATCTTAGGAAAAGTAGTGTAACATTGAAAGGAACTAGGTTAGAATCACTTACCAACGATTTGGGGAAGAAGAAATCTTGGAAAAAATCGCCTCTAAGGTTTTAGGTTTTGAAAATGTGAGAAAGGAACCAAAAATACCGTCTAAGTCCTATTTTGCTCAGCTGCAGATGTCGCATTTGCGACCTGGGCTTCCCAAATGTGAAGCCCGCAAATGCGACAATTTCTTCGCAAATGCGAAAATGCCCCAGGCCTGCAGTCATCATAAATGCGAACAAGAGAAGGATCGCAAATGCGAAGGTCCACCCTCTATCCTACTTCTTGCAAATGTGAGGCTCTCATTTGCGAGTCAGATCTCGCAAATGCAAAATCTGCAGGTCTGATTCACACCAGCTATGATTTCTAACTTCAATTCACTCCGTAGCTTATCCAAAACTCACCCGAGCCCTCGGGGCTCAAAACCAAATATGCACACAAGTCTAAAACATCATACAAACTTGTTTGCGCGATCAAATCGCCAAAATAACACCTAGAACTACGAATTGAACACCAAATCAAATGAAATTTTCTAGAAAACTTTAAAACTTCTATTTTCACAACCAGACGTCCGAATCACGTCAAACCAACTATGTTTTTCATAAAATTTCACACACAAATCATAAATATGGTATTGGACCTATACCGGGTTCAGGAACCAAAATACAGACCCGTTATCCAAAAAGTCAAGCTTTGATTAAACATTTCAAATTCATTAAGCCTATAACTTTCAAATTTTGACAAAGTTAGATAACTCGGGCTAGAGACTTCCGAATTTGATTCCAGGCATACGCCCAAGTCCTAAATCACAGTACGGACCCACCGGTATAGTCAAAATATGAATCTGGGTCCGTTTACTAAAAAGATTTACCTAAGTCAACTCAAATGAATTTTTAGGCAAAAATCCTTAGTTTTCACTATTTTATAACATAAAAGTTTTTCGGAAAGACGCCTAGACTGCGAATGCAAAATCTAGGAAGGCTAAAACATGATTTTTAAGGCTTCGGATCACAGAATTATATTTTAAATCATAGGATGACCTATCGGGTCATCACATTCTCCACCTCTGAAACAACAGTTCATTCTTGAACGGACATAGAAAAGTACCTGAACTGGTGAATAGGTGGGGATATCTACTGCACATGTCCGACTCAGACTCCCAAGTAGTTTCCTCGACGGGCTGACCTTTACACTGCACTCGGACTGAGGGATAACTCTTCGACCTCAACTGACAAACCTGTCGGGCTAGAATAGCCACCGGATCCTCCTCGCAAGTCAAATCCTTATCCAACTGGATAGAGCTCAAATATAACACGTGGGACGGATCGCCGTGATGCTTCCGGAGCATGGACACATGGAATACCGGATGAATTGTTGATAACCCTAGAGGCAATGCAAGCATGTAAGCTACCTCTCCCACTCTCTCGAGAATCTCAAAGGTTTGATATACCTAGGGCTCATCTTGCCCTTCTTTCCGAACCTCATGACACCGTTCATTGGTGATACCTAGAGCAACGCTTTCTCACCGACCATGAATGAAACATCACGAACTCTTTGATCGGCATAACTCTTCTTCTTGGACTGAGCTGTGCGAAGTCGATCCTGAATAATCTTGACCTTATGCAAGGCATCCTGTACTAGATCTGTACCCAAAAGCCAACCTCTCTTGGCTCGAACCACCCAACTGGAGATCGGCACCACCTACCGTATAATGCCTCATAGGGAGCCATCTGAATGCTCGACTGATAGTTGTTGTTGTAGGCGAACTCTGCAAGCGGCAAGAACTGATCCCACGATCCTCTAAAGTCTATCACACATGCGTGGAGCATATCCTTCAAGATCTGAATAATGCGCTGAAACTGTCCGTCCATCTGAGGATGAAACGTTGTGCCCAACTCACGCTGTACTGCCCTCCAGAATAGGTGAACTGCATACCTCGATCTGAAATGATAGACATGGGCACACCGTGAAGACAGACGATCTTGCGGATATAAATCTATGCCAATTGCTCTGAAGAATAGGTAACTGCCACAGGAATGAAATGCGCTGACTTAGTCAGCCTGTCCACAATGACCCAAACGACATCGAACTTCCTCTGAGTCTATAGAAGTCCAACAACGAAATCCATAGTGATACGCTCCCACTTCCACTCAAGAATATCTATCTTCTGAAGCAATACACCAGGTCACTGATGCTCATACTTGACTTTCTGATAATTTAGGCACCAAGCTACATAGGCAACTATATCCTTGTTCATCCTCCTCCACTAATAATGTTGCCGCAAGTTCTGATACATCTTTGCGGCGCCTGGATGAATAGAATGCCGGGAACTGTGGGCCTCCTCAAGAATCAACTTACGAAGTCCATCCACATTAGGCGCACTAACACGACCCTGCATCCTCATGACCCGATCATCACCAATACTAACCTACTTGGAACCACCATGCCGCATTGTGTCCCTAAGGGCCAGCAAATAAGTGTCGTCATAGTTTCGATCTCTGATGCGCTCAAACAAAGAAGACCGAGCGACTGTGCAAGCTAAAACACGGATGGGCTCTGAAATGTCCAACCTCAAAAACTGGTTGGCTAAAGTCTGAACATCTGATGCAAGCGGCCTCTCACCAGCTGGAATGAACGCAAGGCTGCCCATATTTGTTGCCTTTCTACTCAATGCGTCGGCCACCACATTGGCCTTCCCGGGATGATACAAGATGGTAATATCATAGTCTTTCAATAGATCCAACCACCTTCTTTGCCTCAAATTGAGATCCTTTTTCTTGAACAAATACTGAAGGCTCCGATGATCAATGAAAACCTCGAATGACACGCCATAAAGATACTGCCTCCAAATCTTCAATGCATGAACAATGACTGCCAACTCTAAATCATGGACACGGTAATTCTTCTCATGAACCTTCAATTTCCGCGATGCATATGCAATCACCCTTCCCTCCTGCATCAATACCGCACCGAGCCCAACACGGGACGCATCACAATAAACCATGTAATATCCTGAACCTAAGGGCAACACTAATATCAACGTTGTATTCAAAGCAGTCTTGAGCTTCTGAAAGCTAGCCTCACACTCGTCTGACCATCTGGATGGGGCACCCTTCTAGTTCAACAAGGTTAACGGGGCTGCTATAGATGAAAATCCCTCCACAAATCGATGGTAATAGCCCGCCAAACCCCAGAAACTCCTGATCTCCATAGCTAAAGTGGGTCTAGGCCAGTTCTGAACTGCCTTAATATTCTTAGGATCCATCTGAATGACCTCTGCTGATACAACGTGACCCCAAGAAAGGGACTAAATCCATCCAAAACTCGCACTTTGAAAATTTAGCATACAATTGGTTGTCTCTCAGAGTCTGAAGCACAATCCTATGATGCTGCTCATGCTCCTCTCGACTGCGGGAGTAGATCAAGATATCGTCAATAAACACAATAAAAAAGGAGTCCAAATAAGGCTTGAACACTCGGTTCATCAAATCAATGAATGTTATTGGGGAATTTGTCAACCTAAAGGATATCACCAGAAACTCATAATGCCCGTACCGAGTCCAAAAAGTTGACTTAGGGACATCAGATGCCCTAATCCTCAACTAATGGTAGCCAGATCTCAAACCAATCTTCGAAAACACCTTGGCCCCTCAAGCTGATCAAATAAGTCATCAATCCTTGGCAATGGATACTTGTTCTTGATGGTGACTTTGTTCAACTGCTGATAATATATACACATCCTCATCGATCCATCCTTCTTCTTCACAAACAACACGGGCGCACCCCAGGGCAAGACAGTATGTTTAATGAAGCCCTTATCAAGCAAATCTTGCAACTGTTCCTTCAATTATTTCAACTTTGGCGGGGCCATACGGTATGGCAGAATGGAAATGGGCTGAGTGCCCGGAGCCAAATTAATACATAAATCGATATCCTTATCGGGTGGCATCCACGGCAGGTCTACAGGAAATACCTCTAGAAATTCATGAACAACTGGCACAGAATCCATAGAAGGAACCTTTGCACTAGAATCACGAACATAAGCCAAATAAGCTAAACACCTCTTCTCGACCATATGTCGAGCCTTCATATAAGAGATAACCCTGCTGGTAGAATGGACATGAGTCCCCCTCTACTCTAATTGAGGCAACCCCGGAAAGGCTAAGGTCACCGTCTTGGCGTGACATTCTATTATAGCGTGATAAGGTGACAGCCAATCCATACCCAATATAACATCAAAATTAACCATATCGAGAAGTAGAAGACCTACACTAGTCTCAAGACTCCCAATAGTGACCACACACGAACGATAAACACGATTTACAATAATAGTATCCCCCACAGTTGTGGACACATATACAGGGGCACTCAAAGAATCACCAAGCACAACCAAGTATGAAGCAAAATAAGATAACACATATGAGTAAGTAGATCCCGAATCAAATAGAACTTAAGCATCCCTACTACAAACTGAAACACTACACGTGTTAACAGCGTCGGATGACTCAGCCTCAGGCCTGGCTGGAAAAGCATAGCATCGGGGCTGGTCCCCACTAGTCTTAACTATATATCTTAGACGGCCCGTGGCTGGCCGGCCTCTACCTCTAGCGGCATGACCTCCACCTCTAATGGTCGGACCAGCACCTCTGGCTGCCTGACCCCTACCTCTAGCTAGCTAAGCGAGCGGTGCATCACCCGATGTCGGGACCATGACATGAGAACCCTGATGTTGTGAACTGCTCGATGCACGAGGACAAAACCTAACAATTTGCCTCGGATCACCACAAGCATAACAAGACCTCGGCTGCTGTGACTACTGGCTGTGAAACTGGCCCCATCGACCTGAGTAACCACGCTGAAAACTCTGGAGCGGAGGTGCACTGATAGGAGCTGGTGGAGCACTGTAGGCTAGCTGATCAAAATAAGGCATATGAGGGCCACGACCACCTGGGGAACCGTGGGATGCTTGGAGTGCTGAATGAAATGACCTGGGAGGATGGCCGCTGCTAAAAGTACCCCTGCCTCCAGATGAGGCACCGATGTACCCACCGGAATGACGAGGTCTCTTGTCAGACCCTTGACCTCCCTGAGCTAGAACCATCTAAAATCTCCTGGCGACATTGGAAGCCTCCTGAAAAGAAATCTCACTCCCACTATCCTTAGCCATCTACAACTTGATAGGCTGAGCAAGTCTCTCAATAAACCTCCTCACCATCTCTCTCTCTCTCTCTCGGTATGAAGTAAAAGAAGAGAATGACAGGCCAAATCCACAAAACGAGTCTCATACTGAGTAATAGTCATGCTGCCCTGCTGAAGACGCTCGAACTGACGGCGATGCTCCCTCTCAATGTGATAGGGAGAAACTTCTTCAGGAAGAGATGAGAGAACTGGTCCAAAGTAAGAGCGGGCGACCCCGTTGGTCTGGTCAATAAATAATCTCTCCACCATTTCTTGGCAGAACCAATCATCTGAAATGCAGCAAAATCGTCCCCATTGGTCTCCACTATACCCATGTTCGTAGAACCTCATGTCTGATGTCAAGATACTCCTTGGGATCCTCTGAAGTAGCACCATTGAAGTGAGCTGGAAAGATCTTGATAAACTTGTCCAATCTCCATAAAACCTCAGAAGACATAGCTGGCCCCTCACCGGCCTATGCCGCAATAACCGACTGAACTGCTCTGACTGGCTGAGCTGCTGGAGTCTGATACTGGGGAGCCATCTACTCCGGAGTGTGAGTAGAAGGAGTCTGTACTCCTCCTTCAGCCTGAGAGACGGCCGGTGCCATGGGAAATGCTCAGTCTGGGCCACACTCTCCATCAGGCCCACTAAACGGACCAAAGCGTCCTGAAGCACTAGGGTGGCAATGAATCTCTCCGGAACCTATGTTGGCCCGGAAGGAGAAATCTAGGCTGGAGCCTCCTCCTCAAACTCTACCTGAGGCTCCACTTCTGGGGCTGCTGCTCCGGCTCTGGGCTGAGTCCTTCCACTACCTCGGTCTCTAGCACGACCTCGGCTTCGACCTCTGCCCCTTGTAGGAGCTTCCACTGGAGGCTCTGGCTGCTGCTCAGCTGAAGAAGAGGTACGTGTTCTCTCCATTTGCGAGAGAATAAGAATAGAAGAGTTCAATCGGTACTGAGAAAACAAAATCGCACGACAGAGAAGAATAGAAGTGAAATTTTCTCCTAAACTTCATAGCCTCTAGGAGATAAGTACAGTCGTCTCCGTACCGATCCCCAAGACTCTACTAAGCTCGCTCATAAATTATGAAACCTAGGCAACCTAGTGCTCTGATACCAACTTGTCACGACCCAGAATTTCCATCGTCGGGACTACGATGGAGCCTAACATTCCACTTGCTAGGCAAGCCACGTTAGAGTATTTTTATGCTAAAACTTATTCAATTCAATTAAAAATAGAAATAAATTAAGATGGAGAACAACGAATACAGAATAATATAGAAGTTTCAACATTTACAACTACACGGATCTGAAATCACAATTCACGAGCTACTAAGATTACTACAAATAGAGTATAAAGAAGGGAAAATACACTGTTTTGAAATAGAAAACAGTAAAAGATAAAACTAAGAAGAGACTCCAGGGTCTGCGGACACCGACAGATCTACCTTGGGTCTCCTGATAGCAATCTGACAGCTAATTTCTCGATCAACCAGAGCCGGTGCCAAAATCTGCACAGAAAGTGCCAAGTTTAGTATCAGTACCAACAACCCCATGTACTAGTAAGTGTCGAGCCTAACCTCGACGAAGTAGTGACGAGGCTAAGAAAAGACACCTACAATTAGACTTTACAATTTGACAGTATATATATATACCAATAACAGTAATGACGAACTAGACAGGAAATATCGGGAGGGGGAAACATTCTAAGGGGAATACGAGATAAAGAACTACACCAGAATTATAATGTGAACAACAAATATACTATGAACCAATACGAACCAGTGACCACGATAAAAGGAGAATGCATGACATCACCCTTCGTACATTACACTCACAACATGACACAGCATCACTCTTCGTGCATTAACATTCTCAAACTCACATAAAGTCAATAGAAATGGCACAACATCTCCCTTCGTGCAGTTACACTCTCCCTTACCATAATGCAATGAATAAATCACGACAGGGAGATAAAATAACAAGTACAAGTCTTACTTCCACATTTGGTCCCACAATATCAATCTCAACTTCGAAATATATACTCAAATATCACCAAAAGATCGTAAACATAATAAAAGCAATCGAGTTAACACTACTAGTCTAAACATGGATAATATGGACAAAGGAAGCTATAATTGCAAGAAACTAAACCCCACCGACATGCTTTAACCCGACTACAACACATAGGTACTCGTCACCTCACATATATGTTGTTCCCAACAATTAAACAAGTAGAAATTAGGCAAACAATTCATATTCCCTCAACACAAGGTTAACCACGACACTTACCTCGCTCCAACGTCTCAAACTCAAAGCTCAACCACGACCTTTCCTTTCACACAATCCTCCAAACCGATATAATCTAGAAAATTACCAACCAAACAATTAAATTTAAGCCTTAGGAACTACTCACGATTGTAAAGAATTCAATTTAGGCCATTTTTTAAAAAGTTAACAAAAGTCAACACCCGGGCTCGCTTGGTCCAAACCAGAAATCCGGACCAAAACCCGATTACCCATTCACCCCGAGCCCAGTTATGTAATTTGTTTTGGAATCTGACCTCAATTTGAGGTCTAAATCCCCAATTTACCAAATCCCTAGTTTCTACCCAAAACCCCCCAATTCCACCATGAAAATCATAGATTTTAGGTTGAAATCTTAGGAAAAGTAGTGTAAGATTGAAAGAAACTAGGTTAGAATCACTTACCAACGATTTGGGGAAGAAGAAATCTTGGAAACAATCTCCTCTAAGGTTTTAGGTTTTGAAAATGTGAGAAATAAACATAAAATCCCGTCTAAGTCCTATTTTGCTCAGTTGTCGATGTCGCATTTGCGACCTGGGCTTCCTAAATGTGAAGCCCGCAAATGTGACAATTTCTTCGCAAATGCGAAAATTCCCCAGGCCTGTAGTCATCGCAAATGCGAACAAGAGAAGGATCGCAAATGCGACCAAAGCTTCGCAAATGCGAAAGTCCACCCTCTAGCCCACTGCTTGCAAATGTGATGGCCTCTTTTCAAATGTGAGGCTCTCATTTGCGAGTCAGATCTCGGAAATGCAAAATCCACAGGTCTGATTCACAGCAGCTATGATTTCTAACTTCAATTCACTCCGTAGCCTATCGAAAACTCACCCGAGCCCTCGGGGCTCCAAACCAAATATGCACACAAGTCTAAAACATCATACAAACTTGTTCGCGCAATCAAATTGCCAAAATAACACCTAGAACTATGAATTGAACACCAAATCAAATAAAATTTTCAAGAAAACTTTGAAACTTATATTTTCACAACTAGACGTCCGAATCACGTCAAACCAACTATGTTTTTCATCAAATTTCATAGACAAATCATAAATATGGTATTGGACCTATATCGGGTTCATGAACCAAAATACATACCCGTTATCCAAAAAGTCAAGCTTTGATTAAACATTTCAAATTTATTAAGCCTATAACTTTCAAATTTCGACAAAGTCAGATAACTTGGGCTAGGGACTTCCGAATTCGATTCCAGGCATACGCCCAAGTCCTAAATCACAGTACGGACCCACCGGGATAGTCAAAATATAAATCCGGGTCTGTTTACAAAAAATATTTACCTAAGTCAACTCAAATGAAGTTTTAGGCAAAAATCCTTAATTTTCACAGTTTTTTAACATAAAAGTTTTTCGGAAAGACGTCAGACGGCGCACGCAAAATCGAGGAAGGCTAAAACATGATATTTAAGGCTTCGGATCACAGAATTATATTTTAAATCATACGATGACCTATCGGGTCATCACATTCTCCACCTCTAAAATAATCGTTCATCCTCACACGGACATAGAACATCATACCAAATATGCACACAAGTCTAAAAACATCATACGAACTTGCTCACGCGATCAAATTACCAAAATAACACCTAGAACTACGAATTGAACACCAAATCAAATGAAAAATTCAAGAAAATTTTGAAACTTCTATTTTCACAACCGGACGTTTGAATCATATCAAACCAACTCCATTTTTCATCAAATTTTACAGACAAGTCATAAATATGGTATTGGACCTATACCGTTCCGGAACCAAAATACGGACCCGTTATCCAAAATGTCAAGTTTTGGTCAAACATTTCAAATTAATTAAGCCTTTAACTTTTAAATTACGACAGGGTCTGATATCTCGGGCTAGAGACTTCCGAATTCGATTTCGGGCATACGCCCAACTCCCAACTAACAGTACGGACCCACCGGGATCATCAAAACATGAATTCGGGTCCGTTTACTAAAAATATTGACCGAAGTCAACTCAAATGAAGTTTTAGGTAAAAATCCTTAATTCACAGTTTTTTTAAAACATAAAAGCTTTTCGGAAGTACGCCCGGACTGCGCACAAAAATCAAGGAAGGCTAAAACATGATTTTTAAGATTCGACCTCGCTCGAATCCCTCCGCTAATTCGACCTTGTTTGAATTAGTCACGAGTAACATTTGACCTTGCTCGAATCAACTCGCATTCGACCTCGTTCAAACTAATTACGAGTAACATTCGTCCTCGCTCGAATCAAAATAAATTTGACCTCGTTCGAATCAATCACGAGTAACATTCGACCTCACTCGAATCAAATCACATTCAACCTCATTCGAATTAATCACGAACAACATTCGAACTCTCTTGAATCAACTCGCATTCAACCTCGTTCGAATTAAATACGAAGAAAATTTAACCTCATAGACAATCACATTCGACCACACTTGAATTCAACTCATGCTCAACCTAACTTGAGTTCTATGTACAAGTTAACTCCGTTTGAGTTAATTACGACGACATGGGACTTCACCCAAATTCAGTCAAAGGTGTACTCGACCATGTTCAAGGTATCACATAACGACACAATTCTTCGAAAGCAATCATTTGAATAAAAATGTTCAAAGAAAAGTAAAAGGTCCAATAACATACAGTGAAAAGTTGTAACCATTACATTCCAAAAAATATATTACAGGGGCCAAAAATATGCATATACAAAAAAGAGAAAAAAACAAAAACTAAGTACAAGGTACTACTCCATGCCATCCCCACCTTCATCGCCATCACCATCGCCCTCTCTGCTGTCTGGATACTCGTCATCGTACCAAGAGTCCTACTCAATCCCGTCCAGCTCATCCTCGCCAATATCCGCCCTCAACGTAGAAGGGTCGAAGCCATAGGAAACTCGAGCTTCGCGCACCTTAACACGAGCATCCTCAAACTCAACCTCAGTGACCCTGTTAGCCGCCATCAAATCTCTAAGGATATCCAACTAGGCCTTAGCATGGATCCAGTTTTCATATGAATCTTGCGGCACGTCAGGAAAAGAGGAAACAAGAGAAAAGGATAGTCGAGCCAACAGTTACACCTTCTCGGCCTCAAGAGCGGCGACCTTATCATTTAAATCGAAGATCTCCTCTTTAAGTCCGCCAATCCGCTCATCAAGTCAGGCATCCCTAAGTGTGGCCGCCTCAGCCTCACGCTCCTGTTCGGATTGAAGGACACGAACGACCTCCTCCATCGCCGCCACTTTGGCCAAAGCTGCCTTCCTGGCTTCATCGACCTTGCCTAATTCTGTTGTCGCCTCAACCAGCTCGTCGTTCAGGGCACTGAATTGGGTCTAGCTTTGCTCAATCTCTGCCCGCAGGGATGCCAGTTTAGTCTGAAGATCTGCGCATTCTGCCGCAATGCCCCTGCTCACCTCGAGCTCGTCCTCCTTGGCCCTAAGAGACCCCTTGAGCTCACTGAACCTTCGTATAACCCTTACAAGCTCTTCTTCCTTTTACTTCAACTCGTCTCTAAGATCCTGGAAGCTGCCATCCGTGCCAAGCAGAAGACATAGTGCACGAGGTTTGGAGCGGTACTCACGGTACTTCTACTCCTTTTTCTTGAAAATAGCCTTTGTCCTCTCTTCTCGAAGGGCACACTCGATCTCTCAAATGAGGGTCTAGTAAAGAGAAAATAAGAGAAAAGAGTTAGTGAAAATAAAGGAGAAAAAGAGAAGATACAAAGAGTAGTATCCAAAATACTTACCCGTAGAGCCATCCCCGATATGCCCAACGAAAGGTCGTTGTCGTCTAGCGTCTGCAACATCGATGCCTCGGCACGAGAACACAACGGAACCAAGTCAGGGACTACGCTCTCCGTGCACTTCAATAAATCTAGGTCGAGGGGATGATTATGCTACTGTTGTTCCCATCCGTCCTCACCTCCACCCGGGTAAATCCTTCATTGAACATCCTGACCTATTCAGGGTCGATGTCGGAACCGGATTAGTAACCGTCCATGGCTATGTTCTTCCCCCTCACCTCGAAAGAAGAAGGGACGCCATCATGCCCCGACGGCGATGGATCACTCGACGGACGACCTCAACCTTTACGGCCCATTCATCTCTTCCCCCAACGGCCTCATGAAGGTTGGCAATGTTCACATTTTCTTAAGGGGGCTGAATCTTAGTGCCCGAGGACACGCCACCCTCAGACACAGCCGCAGCCTAGTCGGGATCACCCACTGCTAACCCCTCGATCCCCATCACCTCACTGCTGAAATCTATCCTCCGCCTCTTTATCAACAGAGCTACTTCCTCTCCGCTTGGCGACGACTCGTCTACCAAGTGCAAAATAGGAGGAGTGGGAATTCCCACCGATTGAGCTGTTGTACGGAGGCTAGGGTTACGTGTAGCCGGAGTCGGGGAATGATCCTTTGTCTGAGTAGGCTCGCTTATGGCCGCAGCGAGCAACGACCCTTTGGAAACACCCGATTGACGAAAGGCGGGGTAAGGGCTTTTTTATTCGTTGAAGGCCTCTGACCTGATACAACGAAATTCAGTTCGAACACAAGAAAAAAAAGGGAAGAAGGGAAATCATGATCAACGCAAAATCAACAAAGTCCAAATCGAAGACTCACCAGCTGCAAAAGGCCTGCGATCGAATTTCTTGTGGAACGATGGCCGCTTGCAAACCCTCACCATGCAGGGCAAAATCTATCTCACCTAGTCTCTAATGTTGGTGACCAACATGGGGGGGGGGGATCCCTTTCGGCTGCACAAAAGAAGAAGAAGATCAGCAAGGTCATTGACAAAATAAAATGAAACTAAATGAGATAAGAGATTGGTTGAAAGAGGTACTTACGATCAAAGTTCCACACTTCGAGGAATCTGCTAGGATTCGTCACCACATGCTCGGTTTTGACGTAAAAGAAATGGAAATTAAACTGACGGTTGGCTTTGTCATCAATCTTCACGACCAACCCTTTGGTCCCATGATGGCGAAGATGCAACATCGTAGCTCTGAGGAAGTTAGTTGCGACGAGGTGTAGCAGATGACAATTCGAAACCCCTTGATTGGCCAGCTCATCGTACTTCGTCAGCATTAGAAAAAGTTTGTAGATGTACGGAGAGTGTTGGTCCGGGCAGACTTGGTAATACAGGCAGAATTTCTCCGCCAGTGGAGGAAGTGGAAGAAAATAGCCCACCCAGAATTGGTACGCGTAAAAGGCGCAATACCCAGGATGGTGGACTTAGACCACGTCATTACCGGCCAGAACCAAGTCGATGTGGGCGGAAATACTGTATTTGGCCCTTAGTTCGGCCAAGCCGGCCTCGTCCAGTTCAGAGAGTACGAACTCAGGTTCTTCCATCGTCAGTTTTGAGAAATCCGACCTGGCTTTATCATTACGAGGAAAATCTCATCCACGGTCAAAAAGCTTTCTTCATCGGCAACGGCAACAATGTTGTCTTCATAAGGAGGCATCCTCACCAAAAGCGGTGTTGGTTAAGACGAAATGTCAGAAATATGGGAGGTGGTTGCCATCTTTGGTTAATCGAAATTATTTGGAATGTGGTTTCAAGGAGAAGCAGGAATTGCAAAAATCGATCAAACCAGAGATTGCAAAAACCAGAAGCAAGCTGAAGCAAGAACGCAAGAAGGAGAAGAAAGTGGTGAAAGGAAAAAGCTCAGGTGGCTCTCCACTGGTATTTATAAGAGATCAAGCACCCGAATCAAGAACGCCAACTGTCAGTTGCACGGGAATCAAAATGATAGAGGCACATGAAACGATGCAGTGTGTTGGGAAGACGCATAATGATGATGCTTACAACAATGATGTCACCCCAGGCTGACGTCACAATGAGTCATGGTTCTTGAAGCGCCACGTTGCCACCCCTTACAAACTCCTTCCCACTCAATCTCCTCCATCTGAATTTACTAAGCACGATCGGCGATGTTTTCTTAGCGAGGTTAATCAAAGGACAACCTCGTTAAGCGGAGGGAATAACTATGTGGGTCAAAATAATATTGAGGGCTAAGTCGTGCAGAATTGGACGAGGAGAGCGACTTGGAAATCGTTAAGAGTGGCGTGATCGTGGTCAATCAGTAATTTCATGAGTCGAACAACTCGACAACCGGTCATGGTTAAGGTCGAGGTCGAGCAGTAGAGTTAGAAATAATGGCTAGTTTTATATTGGGATCTACAATATTCTCTATGTTTGTACATTTAGGGTTCTTTGGGAATATCCCATATAAATAGAAAGAAAGAGTGGAAAAAAGGCATGGAAGATTCCATTTGATAAGAACACTTGTAAAAGAATAAGCTCTGAGAGAATATACAAAGAACTACTTTTCACAAGGTTCGACCTTTTTGTGAGCTATTCTATTGTCATTTCCATCAGATCCAAGAAAGTGCATGATATTCTATCTTACTTGTGTCATTCATCATTGTCAGAGGAATAAATCCTTCATCCTCTTCAATATTGGGTGAATCTTCCCCTCTTTTTACATTTATGTTTCGTTTAATGTTATTTATTGCATGCTCTCTTTACGTAATACAACATCCGATCACATTTATTGTCCACATCTCATTCTGAGTATACTGTTGTTACGTTATTCATTACAAATCTAGAACTATTAGCTCTAACTAGGATTGACCCATCTTAATAAATCATTAACTAGTTTAACCAAACATTAACTCATTTTTTGGTCAATCACTTACACTAACTTGAGTTGATACTCTTAAGAAATAGGATGGTAACATTGGAAATTGATAAAGAATTTAATTATATATATCGAACACGTTACCCGAAATATAAAAAGTGCGATTAATATATGTTACTTATTACACCAACATTAGATATTACTTAAAATGGTTTGATAAATTACGATAAGGAGTGAGGGGTTCATAAACCATATATACTATGACTTATGACCTAATCTCTTAAAGCACAAATCTAGCGGGGAGGGAAACTATCGATCTACGGTCGTTCATAATTAGTTAGGGTACAAGCAGTACATAAATATAGTAAAATTAATTAATGTAATTGGAATGACAGACAATAAAAACAAATAAATAGAGAGAAAGCATATGATTTTATTAAAACTCCATATCCATAATCGTACAATGCTTCCTCGGAATAGCAATAGGATTCTTTTTGAGTTATGTATTTACTTCACGAGAGGGTACCTGCGAGGTACTTTGACAGGAATGATGCAAGAAGATGCATTCATGATGGAAAGAATATAGTTTGGACACCAACGGTATTGGCTATTTCTCTTCCTTATAATTATGTGGATAAGATGTCACTCAAGAGTCCGAGTCAAATTACTAGTTCCTAGATATCATATCTTCTAATGAGACACGTGTGGAGATATTTATTAGTATCTGTCTATTTTCTTTTTATTGTTTATTGTTTATGGTTGTTTTATGTTCTATTCGGAGTTACGAAGGTATTGTTCTATGAAATTAGAATTCTAGTTTTCTATTCTATCAAAAATTCAAATTGAAGTTGGTAAAAAAAAATTGAAGTTGGTTTGAGGTTATCGATAAAAAGGATTTATCTCGCTAAGCCATTCGTTTCTTTTTGTCCAAGTTATTTATTTTTTTGTCTAACTTTTTCCTATGTGAGTTTTAGAAATATCCTCATTCATAGGTCTTAGATGTAGTAAAGTTTCTAAAAGGAGAGATGAAATTTGTATATCTTGTAAGTGAGCATATCGTATCTCCTTAGTTTGTATGATGAGCTTCTGAAGCTTTCAAATTGACTTCTAAACGTTCATAGATGATTTTATAAGTCTCATTAAAAAGGAAGAAAAAATGTCGTAGACAAAAACTTCGTGCTCCCAAACGCACACGCAAGTATACGTGATCGTACAAGTAATAAAATAATAAGCCGAGTGTCGAACCTACAGCTACTTATATTATCTACTCACTAAATTAACCAAGATTGTTATTCAGTCGAACCAATTCGAGTTCAAAGGTGTGATTATACTAAACGGTAATTCTAAGTAGTAACTAAATTATCAAGCAGCAAAATAATTATTGTGAATTAAGTAGAAACAAATATTTCAGGGTTGTGATCGATTCACCAATCCTATTGTGTTCTAGTTAACTCTCACTTTTATACAATTCACTCATGGTTGCTAATTAATCGAACAATTACTCTCGTAGCCTTCTCCTGAAGTACTACTCGCCTATTCAATAAAGATTAATGACTATATTCCTATGGAATCAATCTAGTAAGAATGCATTAAGATTACGACATTTAATTAAGCACAGTGACTAGGTATATTCCTATCCTAAGCACAAATTCGCCCCCCCCTCCTCCAGAGTTAAGATCATGCTCTATTCAATTCTTCTCTAATCTAAATATGGCTTTCCCAAGCATAGAGTAGATAGTAAATAGAACCTAATTGTAGGTCAGACAATTAAGCAATTAATCACAAAATTGAAGAAACAACCATATATTAGTGAATTATAATTAAGGTCAAGTCAACGTTAAACAACAATATTCAAGGCTAGATCACAACTCCAAAACTATGGGTTTTAGCCACTCATGATAGTATCAAACAATTTCATAAGTGTTGGATAATTGAAAATACTAAGAAAAGATGAAGAAAACTGAGATATCATCACTCCCCGATATTTCTCGTGTATATTTTCCATCAAAGTGGCATCTCCCCTCTCAAAATAAGCTTAGTCTTGCTTTTATACGCGTTGGGTAGGTCTAGTACCGAAATAACCTTGTCCCGGATAAAGTTGGAGAAATTCCCGTCACCAGCGTCAAGGGCAGCGTGGGCGCTAACCCTGGTGCTGGCAAATTGAACATTCTGTTCACGGTGCCACAGGTGGCGTGGGGCGCTGCCTGTGGTGCTAGAATTCAACATTTCCCATTTTTCCTTTATTTTGGCTCTAATCTCGCACCTTTTGTCCCCAATTGCTCCCCGGCCAATTATTTTGGGCACTGGCAAGTTTCCCAGTTGTCGCTCTAAATTTCTCATCACTGCTGCTTGGTCCTGCTGGTCAACCATTAACTTCTTCGTCATCTTTGCTGCTTGGCCATGCTGGTCAGGCATTAATCTCTTCATCATCTCCTCAAGTTGACTCGTCGAGTTTGCATGTTGTTCCGCTGAGGTGGTCTATAGTGTTGTTGAGGTGCTTGTGGCCTGTGCTGATTCTAAGCACCTTAGTTTCCACCCCAAGAGAAGTTTGGGTGGTTCCTCCAGTTAGGATTATAAGTGTCCCCATACTGATTTGCCTGGCCTCGATTTGCATTACCCACAAAATATACAGACTTTGGATTTGCTGGCATAGATTGCTCATGTGACCCTCTTCACAGACTTCACAAAATATCTGGACCTGTTGCACTGACTGAGCTTGTTTCTTGTTAATAACCAAGGTCATCTGATTGACTTAGTTGGTCAATGTGGAAATTTGTGCTTATAATGCAGAGACCACATCTAACTTGAGAACCCCTGCAGATTTTTGCACTGTGTGTGCCCATATCTTCTTGCCAATCAAGATTGCTTTTGGAGAATTTGTTCAATAACGCATATATTTCATCAAAGCTTTTATCTTTGTCTTAGGATGTAGCCTTTTTATGAATGTATGAGCTAACACTTTGTTTGTCTGATTATGATGAGGGTAGTCTCTAAGCAGCCCCCTGAACCTCTCCCAAGCTAAGTATAAAGACTACCCTGATTTCTGTTTGAAGGCGACTATTTAACTTCTAATCTTTGCAGTTTTCCCTGAATGGAAAAACCTTGCCAAAAATTTCCTTGCCAGATCATTCCATGATGTAATAGAATTAGTTGCTTCTGCCTTCAACCATCGCTTTACTTCGCCCAATAGAGAGAACGAGAATAGTGTGAGCCTCACATGGTCTGTAGTGACTCCATTAGTGATATAAGTATCACTAATCTCCAAGTAGTTCAGAATGTGTTGTTGTGGATCCTCGCGTGGAAGACCCATAAACTGCCCATTCGCATGTAGTAGTTGGATCATGCTCTGTTTCAGCTCAAAGTGCCCAGTGATTCTGGGCTTCACAATGCTGGAGGTGACATTAGAAATGCTGGGCATCGCCACCTCCTGAACAACCATATGTTGCTCCTCTGCCGTGTTCACAGGAAATTGAACGAGCGCATGAATATTATTTGTGTCCCATGCTTCCCTCAAACTCCTATGAAATGTTCTCTCTGATTCGGGGTCAAAGCCTTGAAGTCTGTCATGGCTTCTGACCCTTCGTATTCAATCAAGGTTCCTAAGAGCAGAGCAACAATTAAGTAACATTAGACTTGATGAAACAAACAATTATAACTAAAACTAGAAAGTAATAAATATTCAAGTCCTCGGCAACGACGCCAAAAACTTGGTGCTCCCAAACGCACACACAAGTATACGCGGTCGTACAAGTAATAAAATGATAAGTCCAGTGTCACACCCACATAGACTTGTATTAACTACACACAAAATTCACCAAGATTGTTATTCAGTCGAGCCAATTCGAGTTCAAAGGTGTGATTATACTTAACGATAATTCTAACTAGTAACTAAATTATCAAGCAGCAAAATAGTTGTTGTGTATTCAGTAGAAATAAATATTCCAGGATCGTGATCGATTCACCAATCCTATTGTGTTCTAGTTAACTCTCCCTTTCATACAATTCACTCATGGTTGCTAATTAATCGAACAATTGCTTTCGTAGCCTTCTCCCAAAGTACTACTCGCCTATTCAAAATACATTAACACCTATATTCTTATTGAATCAATCTTTTAAGAACACATTAAGATTACGATATTTAATTAAGCACGGTAACTAGGTATATTCCTATCCTAATCACAAATTTGTCCCTCCCCCGAGAGTTAACATCATGCTCTCTTCAATTCTTCTATGATCTAAACATGACTGTCCCAAGCATAACATAGATAGTAAATAGAACCTAATCGATGGCCAGAAAATTTTAGCAATTAATCACAGAATTGAAGAAACAACTATATATTGGTGAATTATAATTAAGGTTAAGTCAACGTTAAACTAAAATATTCATGGCTAAATCACAACCCCATAACTATGGGTTTTAGCCACTCATGATAGTATCAAACAATTTCATAAGTGTTAGATAATTGAAATACTAAGAAAATATGAAGAAAACTGAGATATCCTCGCTCCCCGATGTTTCTCGTGTGTATTTTCCTTTCAAAGTGGCGTCTCCCCTCTCAAAATAGTCTTAGTCTTGCTTTTATACGCGTTAGGTAGGTTTAGGGCCGAAATAACCTTGTCCTGGTAAAGTTGGAGAAATTTCTGTCACCGTCGTCTAGGGCAGCATGGGGCGCTTTCAAATTGAACATTTTGTCCACGCCACAGGTGGCGTGGGCCGCTGCCTGTGGCGCTGGAATTCAACATTTCTCATTTTTCCTCTGTTTTGTCTCTAATCTCGCACCTTTCGCCCCCAATTGCTTCCGGATGATTTCTACACATAAAAACACCATGAATTAATATAAATCAATATATTTTACATATGAAATCCACGAAACACGAGTAAAACATGAGGCTATATACGTATAAATATATATACTTTAAGCTAAATATTAACATGATGCGAAATAAGTTTACATGACCTTAAGAGATATAATATTTTGGTCTCAAGAGTACTTAATCCATAAGTAGATAAGTTACAACGTCTCCGGAAACTAAGAAAGACATTGTTGAAAATTAGAAGACAGTAAAGTGGAATTACAGTACCACAAAAGCAATTAAAATCCTGTTCTTTAATTCCTTTGTTGGATATAAAAGCAAGAAGGGGCTTGAGAATTCTTAATTCCTTCAATTCTCCCTTCTTATCCAAGTGAAGAAATGAAAATGTGAACAAAACATCGAAAGGAAAAGTTTGCAGTACTGGTAAAATTTAATTTCGTTTCAAGAATGTCCAAACACAGTACAATAACAATGACAACAATAACAATAACATACACAGTAAAAACTCATAAATAGGATCTCGGGAGAATAGAGTGTACGTAAACCTTACCTCTACTTAACAATAACACGCAGGTAGAGATGCTATTTCTGATTGACCCTCGGCTCAAGAAATACCCAAACACAGTGTAGATCAAAATTCATGCATGCAGATATGGTCGGTGAACTATTGTCAACGCAGATCTCACAAAGGTTTTGATATATTCACGTGAAACTGGAATTGGGACGTGTATTCGATGCATAAAAGCTAAGGGACGTACAAGGTCGATATGGGCTGTCAGTGCCTCAGAGCATTGCAGAAGAAAACGAATGGGGCTAATATCATCGAAAACAAACAAAGATGAATTGTTTTCTTTAATTTGAGATTGGTTCATGTATTTTCCACATCTAATTGTGAATCATTGTTTAGAAAAAAATATCTTATCGGATGCAAAAAATATGGTGGATATAATACGAAAAAGAATGGTATAGTCTCATGGGAGATAGAGGTTACTTGTGAAGATACCCAGAAGATGATGAGTTTCTTTGAAGATGAAAATATTGTATTTATCCTTAAATATTGGAACGTATTAACGCAAAGTTTAGCCAAATTCTTTATTTCGCTAATACATAGGGTTACTTGGGTTTCTGCTTTTTCTATTGTAAAATAATGTTATTGCATCTTTTGAATCTTTGAGAAAAATAATACTTTCTTATTGCTTGGAAAGTAGGTTACCAAAAATTTATTTGACAAGATTAAGAAAAAGAAAAACAAAAGATTTTAACTTATATATACCAAAGTGTTAAGAATTGTTACACTATCATGTTATTCGAAATATATTTATAAGTAACTATTCATAAGAAATAAAATTTATAATCTTAATAATAATACAAATTACCTGTAACAAAAAAATAAAAATAACCTACTAATGTAAAATATTTGTGGATTTCCAGAATGCCTAAATCCTAGCGTAAAAGTCAAACACGTAAGAACTAAACCTGACTATAAAGGCAGCGGCACCTCCCTAATTATGCACCTAGGTCCAATATAATTCAACTGCCAACTAATTCTCTCAATCTTCCATTCGCCGGCCATTAATTTATGTCCAATTTTCTCTCTATAAATACCACAAGAATCTCAGTAGCTTATGTACACTACACTCAAGAAAAAACATCTTTAGTATATTGTCCACTACTTCCTCACTCTGCTCTCTATTATATTCATCTTCTCCCAATTTTTTAAGAATGGAAATGTTTGGCAAGATTGCATGCTTTGTGCTACTCTGCGTGGTGGTGGTTGCACCCCATGCAGAGGCACTGAGCTGCGGTCAGGTTCAGTCTGGCCTGGCTCCGTGCCTCCCTTATCTGCAGGGTCGCGGCCCTCTTGAGAGCTGTTGTGACGGCGTTAAAGGTCTGTTGGGTGCTGCCCGGACCCCAGCTGACCGCAAGACTGCATGCACTTGCCTGAAATCAGCTGCTAATGCTATTAAGGGCATTGATATGGGCAAAGCCGCTGGTCTCCCTAGTGCTTGTGGTGTTAACATTCCCTACAAGATCAGTCCCTCTACGGACTGCTCCAGGTACATTAATTCCTGTACTTATCAGATTAACTGATTTACAATAATATGTAGCTTCTCATATCAATTTGATACGATAGATTGAAAAATAGAGTAATAACCTGTTAGTTATTCCGTTCTTGATTAATGTTTGTTGAAATTGGCGATGCAGGGTCCAGTGAGGTTGATGAAAGATCAGTTTTTCTACGAACAAATCTGGAAGTAACGCAATCATAATAAGAAGATGGATTGATCCTGCTTATAGATCCATTACTATATATCTGTTGTCTGTTTCCTTTTGTTTGAGTCTTTTCGAGTCATAAGCGAGTCGTGTAACGAAACTTTAGAGGTTGATTGGTTTTACAATCCAATCTTAACTACTTGATATATAGAACAATATCTATCTTATTTAGTTTATCTCTTCCACGTACGGGAATTTAATTCCCTTTCTCTGTTCTCTTTTCTACGGAGTAATTTCTTTTCTCATTTCATTTATTTCGTAGTAACAACTATTCATTGATGGTCTATAATTATTTAGACAATTGGCCAAGCCTTAGATAAGTTCTTACACAAAACTTGAGTTGGTAATCTTAAAGAACAGGATAGTAACGTTGGAACTTGAGAATTACACTGAAAGTGCATAAACCATGCTATAAGGATCGAAAAACAAAAACACAAAGAGAAAGAGATAACAAGAAAGAGAAGGGAGTGAAGAAGTATAGCTTGAATCTGGAATTGTCCTGAGATTTGGGTTGCCCTTGAAAGGATGAACAAGCAAAACATCAGTAAATAAATGGACCAGGTACGATGAGATTGTTACCTTGGGAAATATCAGCTAAATTAGGATCTCGAGTTCCCGAAGATTCGAGATACCTCAGGAAGTTGTTCAACTGTGAAAATAGAACATGATTGGTGCACATGTATATGAACTTCCAGTATATTATGCTGGAATTCCAGTACACGGAAAGTTCCAACATAATATACTGGAGATTGGAGCACCTGTGTATGAACTTCCAACATATATATTATGCTGGAACTCCAGTGTATTATGCTGGAAGTTCACATGTAAAAAATTTAAACTCCAGTATAATATGCTGGAACTCCAGTGTATTATGCTGTAACTCCAATATATTATGTTGGAAGTTCATATATAAAAAAATTGAACTCCAGTATATTATGCTGGAATATTTTTCGGATTTTGAACAGTGTCTTTTGTTCAGATTTATCTTTACATGAAAAGTGGCAAAATTTGGATTACTTTTGTAACGACTCGACCGGTCGTTTCGCGTTATAGGACCCCGTTCCCCTAAATGAGACTTCCCATAGAGGCTTATTATGATTTATGACTTGCGGGGGCGGGTGGTCCGGGATTCGGAAGTGTTTAAAGTAGTATAGGAACACTTAGTTCCTTAAGGTTGACCTTTTTGGCCAAGTTTGACTTCGGTCAACATTTTGAATAAACGGCCTCAGAATCGAGTTTCGACGGTTTTGGTATTTTCATATGATGATTTCGGACTTGGGCGTATGTTCGGAATGGGTTTTGGATGACCCGAGAGCATTTCAACGCCTAATATCGAAATAAGAGTTTCCTTAAGTTCAAATTGTAGTTTGGGACGTGTTTTTGTGTTATCGAGGTCCAAACGGAATTCCGAGACTGGGTTATGTCATTTATGACTTGCTTGCAAATTTTGGTGTCATTCCGAGTAGGTCAGTTCGGCGCATTGTTTGCGAATTCAAGAAACTTAAAGTTCCTAAGTTTGATTCTAGGGGTTTTGAGGTGTGATTTTGAGTTTTAGCGTTGTTTTGGGTGTTCCGAAGGCTCAAGCGAGTCCGTATTATGATTTGGAACTTGTTGGTATACTTGGACGGGGGCTCGGGTGGGCCTAGATGCCTCTCGGGCACCATACGAGGCTAAAAACCAGCTGAAGCAATTGCTGGTGCACCTGATCTGGTGTGACCCTAGGTGCGGTTGCCCAGTCGCTGGTGCGGGATTGCTCCTGCGGTCCTAGCCTCGCAGGTGCGAGACCGCTCCTGCGGTCCTTACCTCGCAGGTGCGGCTTCAGGTGAGGCTGCCCATTATTTCAGTTAAAATACTCCTCAAATTCTTTTTTCAAGTTCAAATTCTCTATTTTAAGTTGAAACTGAAATAGTAGACAAAATTATAAAATAAATCATTATTTGAAAATAATTTATAACCAAACCGCCTACATATTCAAAATGAACTGATGGTAAATACTTTCTTGTAATAATGTATAAATCTTTCAATATAGATATATAAAAACAATATCTAATTAATTGTACACTCCATATGGTACTCTTCATAAGTTTTCAAGCTTAGATTCAATATTTCAACAAAACCCTTTCTCATTATGAAATATATATGCTAATCATAAGACCCAAATCATAAGCTACAAGCAAAAACACTAGATCCCAATTGAGTTGGTGTTGGGCTGTTAGCAATATGTATTCTCACTGTTCATGTCGCTCCATTTAAGCTCGTCTCAATCCAAGTCTAGGTAAATAATTTCGAATGTCTTTATAATTTGGGGTGAAAAACTTTACAAAAATCATTTCCGGTTTGTTTAGCATTATAATTTGGGGTTACAAATATGCAAAAAGTAACTGATTCCAAGTATCAGGAACTCCAGGTAAACACCAATGTATGCAATCCGCAAAATGCAACGGATCAGCTCTTTGCTCAGATGTTAACAATTTGCCTTGTAATTCACCATATATTGATGTATGTGCATCAATTCTATACTCAGATAATTGTGTGATATTCAAAACAGTAACAGGAACTTTCATTCTTCCCATGACACTGGCCACAACATTCATCATCTCTTTGTTTGAACCAGTTCCCCAGTGTCCCTTCTTCATTATTGGTCTTGTTTCATTGTAGCACCTGATCCCATTTATGTTTCCCCACTCTTTGTTTCTGAATATATGTATAAAAAAAAACTTGAGTTAGTTTACGTTCCACTAGAAAATAACTATGTTTGTTTGCTAAGATAACTTACTTTTGGTGTGAAGGAGACATAGTAGTGAAAAAGACTCGTGTTTTTGTAGGATCAACTGTTGAATCTATCCAATTTGCCCATGTTCGTAACGCTACTCTGTAAGAAACTGTTGTATCTAATTCTTCATAACCTTCTTCTCCATTTTCGAATTCGCCCCATCTGCATTTTTTGATCAATTTAAAAGCGTTATATGCAAAGCCAAGTAGAAATTTTTCTATACAGAGACGAGCGTTACATGGTCTGAAGGATTAATCTATTTTCTTCGAAAACTTATACTGAGTGAAAAGATTTTCCTTTATATATATAAAAAAAATTGTTGAATTCACTTGCCACGAAAAAATGATTTAGGTTGCATGTTCAAATTTCAAACGTGGAACTCAACAGTATTTTTTGAATCTTCTTATTAAAATTTCTGGCTTCGCCGTAAAAATTGAACAACTTACAGTGCCTTGGTCTTGAGTCCACTCATCCACCAAACATAGGTATTGAAAACAAGGATGTCTGCTCCTAACCAATGCTTGGCACGTTGGGCAATTGAGTCCACTTTAATTATTCTCTGGTTTGGATCACTTTTGATAGGAATATCTGTGTTAGACTCGACCAAGAATGGAGCCCAATAGAACTCAATTGTAGCATCATATTCCTGCCAAATAAGTGCAATTAAGCAGATTTTCAAACATCAAACCCCAACTTTTCAAGCTAATTCTTCAAACATACAAGGTTTATATATAATTTGAGTCACGGTCAAACCTCTCGTTTCGTTTGTTTTGAATATTTTTGGTTAATATAGCAAAGTGCTATTACAAAAATTGGTTCTGAAAAAACTTGGCTTTTATAGAGAAGTGTTGTTATATATGGATACAGATATAGAGAGGTCTGATTGTATATGGTGATTTACCTTAGCTTCGAATACAGACCGAACGCGGCCACGTTTCATGTATTTCTTGCCTTTTGGGATTACAGATTCAATCAAACACACAAAAGATTCCCATTGATTTCTCTGTAGTGAATCCCCTACAAACATTAGTCTCTTTCCTCGAAGCTTTCTCAGCGCAATCTCAGGATCAAACCTGAATATTGATAATTTCACAAAACTACCTTATTTTATAATTATAAGAAAAAATATCTCCATTGTGCTGTCAATAGTTCAGTTCAAGTACTATATGCAGAGGCAGATCTAGGGCAGACTCATGTTGCGAACTGATTGCTTTTAGCTCGAATTTTGTATACATACAGAAAAAAACAAGTTTAAAATGTAATATATAATAAGATTACACTCATTCTGAACCCACGGACTTTAAATCCTGAGTTCATGTGTGCAGGTATGCACGCTTCTGGACCGTGTTAGAAACAAGAATCAAGAATCCTACTATTTCTTTCATTTTGCAATATGGTAATTTACTTACAGAAACAGAAAACTGAAATTGATATTTTTAGTAACTTGCTAACCTTGGCAACATGCAGTCATCAGGTTGCCATTCCCAGTATCGATAATCTGAATCGTTTCGGCCATTCTTAATACAAGAATATTGTTTATCAATAAAAGGACAAGTCCTGTCTGAATACAATGGCTTAATTGAAGTATTAAAAACCCATTTCCCATGTGTGACACGGCATTCATCAGGATCAAAATCAAGACTATCGTCTGTTGGATTGTCTAGTTTATCGCTCTGCAATTCTCTATCATCTGGTAAGCCAAGAAAGAAAAAATATATTAGCACCACCACAATAAAGTATAACGAAAGCAATTGAGATCGACAAGCTGGTGCACACCTGCAGAATTTCTTATGGGACAAGGCTTAAACCTCAAAATAGAGCCAGAAGAAATAGTAGTAATCCTCTCAGTGTACAACAGAAAAATGAAGGTTAAAGTACAGATAATGGCTGTGATTATGGGAAAAGAGAGTTTTCTTTTGGCAGATTTTGTCCATCCCATGTTGAAATGATGGATATGCACTAATTCACAATGAAGCAAGGCAAAGTGATTGGAGGGATAAATGTAAGTGCAACAGAATGATGAAACATGAGAGTTTTTAGAGGATTATTTTTTGGAGTGAAGTGAAAGTAATATAATGCATTGGTTGGGGGCAGAATATTTTATACAGACAGTTGGCAAAGAGCATCATTTTGAGCTTTTCGTTGGAAACTCTATTTCTTTGAGTCTTACCCCTGCTTCTGAATTCAGACAAAATCAACAATAAGATGATTAGTGGGAGCAGGCAGAAGCGATTCTAGGATTTAAAATTTATAGGTTATAATTTTTAAATTCTATCATTAGCCATTCGAAGGTTCGAAATTTGTTCATAGGATAACCTACAGTCAAACCTTTCTATAACTACCTCGTTTGTTCTGAATACTTTTGGATTTTATAGCGAAGTGATGTTATAGAGAACATATATTATAACATAACATGAAAATTGATTCCAGAAAAGTTTGACTTTTATAATGAAGTGTTGTTACACAGAAATACTGATATACAAAGGTTTAAATGGAATTTTTTTTCTTTTTCTTAACACTAATCATTCTCTTTTGTTGGTCCTCATTTGTCTAATTAGCCATGATAATCAATTATACTTTTTCTGCCACTAGTGCAGTTATAGAACCAAACTCGCTTGTCATTGATATAGACACTACAACCAGAGCAAATATATATATATGCCACAGCATAGTTGCTCTAATCTTCTAAACTTAAAATTTTGTAATATTCTTTATTAACTCAAAATCAAAAGTAAGGAATGCTAGGATTTGGACCATGGTTTTTTTAAGTGTCGATTTCCAGAGTGCCTAAATCTAGCGTGGTTCATTAAAAGTTAAACACGTAAGAGCTAAATTTGACTTTACATAGCCAGTGGCACCTCCCTAATTAAGTCCCCCTCGTTGAATATAAGTATATAACTCAACTGCCAACTAATTCTCTCAATCCTCCATTGGCCGGCCATTAATTTATTTCCAATTTTCTCTCTATAAATACCACAAAGTTGTCACTAGCTTATGTACCCAACACTCGAGCAAAAATATTTGTAGTATTATTATACCCTCCACTTCTTTGAATCCTCACACTACACTCTCTTGTTTCATCTTCTCTATTTTTTTTTTAAGAATGGAAATGGTTGGCAAGATTGCATGCTTTGTGCTACTCTGCATGGTGGTGGTTGCACCGCATGCAGAGGCACTGAGCTGCGGCCAGGTTCAGTCTGGCCTGACTCCTTGCCTCCCTTATCTACAGGGCCGCGGCCCTCTTGGAAGCTGCTGTGGCGGTGTTAAAGGTCTGTTGGGTGCTGCTCGGACCCCAGCTGACCGCAAAACTGCATGCACTTGCCTGAAGTCGGCTGCTAATGATATTAAGGGCATTGATATGGGCAAAGCCGCTGGACTCCCTGGTGCTTGTGGTGTTAGCATCCCTTACAAGATCAGCCCCTCCACTGACTGCTCCAAGTACGTTATTTACCTACTTTACTTTTAAGTTCTTGCTATCCTTGCACTAACGATATGTTTATTAATAGTCTTACTGTTGTAAGCATTAGTCACTTGAAAATGGGGTAACATATTTATTTTGCGACAGCAAAATTCACTTGCATATTTGTAAAAAAAAAATAATATTAATTCTAGCTCAACCTCAAAAATATAATTTATGAGATTATATCTGTCGTAAGACTATATATAAGGAAATACTAGATCATTCCGTCAATCTATGGGGAATTATTACACTCCAAACACGTCAAGACATGTGGGGTGTGAAAAATATAACATGTGACCTGACAATGAATAATTAAACGTCGAATTTCGCCCGGCCATAATGAATATATAATAGGGTCTAATTCAACCCAAAAATTAAATAATAATATGATAGGAGTATTTGGATAAGATTATAAGAAGTTAATCGTTAGGGGCGGCCCAAGGGTCAAGCCACTAAAGTAAAGGCTTTAGGTTCGCAAATTTTCAGGGCCCTAAATTTTTCTTTTTGTTTTCTATTTGTATTTGTATTAAAACTCCAACTAATCTAGATTCGTACCACGTAAGGCCTAGTAAAAGAGAGAATATATTTTAACAGGATTTTTTTTAACCACATGACTCGAACCCAAAATATCTAATTAAGGTAAGTTAGATTATATACATCTCACAACAACCTTTAGAGGAAGGGTCTAATATTGATGTAACCGTTTGAGCAATAATTAGAGAAAGAGAATCACTCCCCTAAACTCTTGTCGCGAATATAAAATTTTTTATTATTTAAATTTTACGATTGACATCATTAGTGAGGTACCTATATTATTATTCTCTTTTTACATATATCACTAAATACGTGTGATAAACTTTTAGATTCAGGTTTTTGGTATTTTCAGTAGTCCAAGTCTTATTTTTTATCTTTCTCATCAGAAAACGTGTACTACATTTTTATATTCTCTTTCTTGGTTTCTGCAAAAAAAACTTAAGTTCTCGGTAAGTTATATTGTTCTTTGCAGAAAGAAAAGAGTTTTATTTTTTCTATAAAAAACAAGAGTTGAAGAGTACCGTTGAATAAAACTATATTGCGCATTCTTTTTTCCTTTTTTTCCTCCTCGGGTTTCAAGCGTTTCAACAAGTATATTGGTACATCAAAAATCATTTCGATATCAAGTTATAAACTTTTTGAATCTGATTCTATTGTCTAAGATCAACAATATCTTAGGAGAGATTAAATTATTTATAAAATAAATTATTAATAACTTTACATCTTAAAAAGCTAAAAAAAAATATACTTCAATTAAAAATACAGATGAATTCTTTTTTCTTCTGAAAGGCCTCAAATTAAATATTAGCTTTAGGTTACCAATTTCTTGAGCCGCTTATGTTAACAGTCCATTCATACAAGCAATAACCGCTATATATTTTTTCTGGATATAATTGATTTATATGTAAGAATTTTATTGCACATGTCCAGTATGTTCCTTGGTTAATGTGGTTGTTTAATTTGGCGATGCAGGGTCCAGTAAAAGATCAGATTTTCACTGCACATTCTAGCGGTAGTGCAGTCATGATCAGGAGAAGAATATAATAAGATGGATCGAGTTTGATATGGATCCATTTCTATTTTGTATCTGTTGTCTCTTTCTTTTTATCTGTTTTCTTGAGTTATAATCGAGTCTTGTAATGAAACTTTGGCGGTTGGCTGTATATTACAACCCAATCTTGATATATAGTTCTATCTTATTTAGTTAATGTCTCTTTTTAATTCCTTTTTCTCTTCTCTATAACTTTTTTTTCTTTTAACATAACTTCTATTCATTGATGGTCTCAAATTATTCACACAATCGATTAGCCAGGTTATATATTAAGTGCTTACACTAAACTTGAGTTTGTATCTTAAACAGTAGGATAGTAACGTCGGAATTTGATAAAGAGTTTAATACGTTTACCGATTAGATTATCCAAAATATAAAACAAAGGTATGCACATTGTTGCTCAAAATCGCACAAGTAAGTATACACGGTCAATCAAGTAATAAAAAGTGAGTAGAGTATCGTTCCAACGACGACTTGTGACTAATTATAACTAAAATCAAGTGAATTCTAATTTATCGAGTCAAAAACAATTTCAAGGTGGTTTTTATTTGATTAATTCGACTAATGATAATTGCAAGTAAAAGAAAAAATTAATGAACTAACACACTTAGCACGAAGGATTTTAATTCAATGAGAAATAATATTTCAGGGTCATGGTTATGTAAAAATCCTGTTGAATTCTTCAATACTCGACTTAGTAATTTATCTGGGTGATTAACTTGCAACGACAATAATACTAATAGAAATTTGACAACTTCTACTCGTCTATTTAATTTATTCTAAACCCTATATTCCTATGAGATCAGATATAAAAAGAACACATTAACCCGATCTCTTGCACAATTGGCTAAGCACGGTAAATAGGTATATTTCTATCCGTATTTGCAAATCAATTTCCAAATGACTAGGTTCAAGATCGCGCTCTATTCAATTCTATTGCAATTAAGAACTACCTCTTTCAAGTTCAACTCAAGATTTATACATAGTATTTCACTGTTAGCTAGGCAGTAAAATAATTAAACTCAGGATATGAATAAACAACCCAAATGATAAATTAACTCGTCAAATCAACATGCATGTAAAACTAGAACCCCAGAATAAATGAGTTTAGCCACACATAGTCATGGTAGAAATCTCAAATAATTTCCAAGAATACATAAAAATCAATAAACGAAGGTAAAAAGAAGAACTCAAGACGAATTCCACGGTATCCAAACTCAGTGATAGCTTTTTCCTACTTCCAAGTGTGTTAGATGACCTAAAAGAGGTGTTTTTGGCGTATATAGTGCGTACATAGGTCGTGGGCTAAAGTTTTCCTTTTCCTAATCCGACTCAGCTTCAATTTCTCAGCATCGCATGCTGGGGTGGATGCTTCACATCCACCCTCTGTTCCTTCACCTCTGTTGTGCCCAGGTGCGGATGCTAATATGCCTTAACCCGACTTCACTACTAAGGGTACACAAAATACAATTTTTTCCTAGGTTAGATGCGATGCATCCACTCTCTTCTCCTATAGCTGGAGCACCATTTTTTTTATATTTTTATACTACAAACATCCTAAATCATCACACACAACTCATTTAGTCATAAAACCAATAGTTAACACATGTTGGGTATTTTAAAGATAAAATAGCACTAAAAAGCAGTTAAAACAAGGACGAAGTAACATTAAAACATATAGAAATAGCCCAACATCACCACCCCACACTTAAATCTTTGTTCGTCCTCAAGCAAAGTAAACTCAACCTATAATGGATCTAACACAGTTAAGTTTATTTTTATCAAGCCAAACATTTCAATTAAGCTCAAGCACCCATGACTTTGTTTGATACCAACAATTAGCCCTTTGCATATGCATTCTTTAACTTACTTCCCATGTTTAGAACATCCCAAACACAATATTGAACTTCAAAATAATCACATAGCAAATCCGGAACATCTCAACCTCAAAAACTGACTCCCTAGCATAACTACTTTCAGGCGAAACATACTCTGACTGAAAAGCTTAATAAAGTCGCATATCCATCATGAAACATGTGCCCTCACTACAAATCACATAGAGATAGTACACACACTCAAATAAAATTCGAATGTAATTTAAGGACTTCAAACAATGGAGGAAATCACTCTCTCTCTCAAAGAAGCTCACATGCGCACAAAAGGTACCATATGCTTGCCCGTTATGTAAATCTCTACTAATTTAGGCATGTTCAGTCTAAAATCAATTCGGACTTTATCTTGGTTGTAACGTGGGCTAAGGGACGGGTAGAATATATTTAGGAATAATGGTTCATCATCCTAAGCACTTTAACACATCACATAATAAACTTTAAGTGTACTTCTTCAATCCACTTCACTTTCACAAACAAGATCACTCTCCAAAACTATTGCCTCTTTCTTTCTTTAAGACTTCAATTTATACCCCACTAGCAAATTTTCGCTAGTAGTATATTATTTTACAAAACAAGTGCGCATTTCTCCCTTTCGTTAGTTCCACTCGAAAGCAACCCAAATCTCTTTCTTACTTCTTTTAGCGCTTATTTTACAGTTAAAGTGCCTTACGAGGTACATGGTAAGAGGTACATGGATCAAATGTTTCAATTAAGAACAAAATGGTATAAACTCGTAATGTGGATGCCAAATAAAAAGTATACAAGCTCAAAATGGCTAACTAGGGATGATTTTATTTGTGGTGACATTACAATTCAAAAAGGATCAAAAAAGGCCTAAAATTATATTTCAAACAAAGCAAAACCTAGAATTTCGCTTCAACTCACATGCAGGGAAAGTTCTAGACACAAATGTACTACATAGAATTATACAAATATCTCACCACACAATGGCACATAATTTAATTAGTATGGGTACATTACTCTCAATCAAAGTAAGTACAGTGTTAAGTCACAATTTTAATGCACAAGGCACATTAATTAGCACATGAGTCAAGAAAATGAGACTAAGCGTCACAAAATAAGCTATTTCATTTTTTAAGGCACAAATAGTTCTCAAAAATTTATGGAGAAAGTTATAATCCACATGCCCAGGTCTAACTCTGCTGGTATCAGACAAGTCATTAAGTATGCCGAATTCAATCTGAGTCTCTATATCATTCACTACTGTAAAAAGAAAAAGTAACCGGTTCAATAATATATCCCATGGAAAAGAACCGATGCCCAAAGAAAAACCAAGGGGGATTATTGTAAAATACGTTAAACTTACTAACTACTCAAAGAAACTAAAATGTTTTTGTGATTTTCTTTATTTTTCTATCTTCCTAATACTAGCATTAATGCCTAGAATCACATGAAAATCTTGTTGTATTTTTTTTCAAGGACCTTAATCCCTCGAGAGAATTGTCCAGGTAGTCCGTAGTTGAGAAAAAGTCCTCTATTTGTTGATATATTTTTTTTCCGAATATATATAAGAATTAATTCCTACAAAGAAATAAGGAACTCCTAAAAAAAGAATAAAAAATACAAAACAAACGAGAAAAATGAACAAACTACGAAAGACAAAATAAAATACTTGGGTCACCTCTCAAGAAGCGCCTCATTTAACATCGCGGCAGGACGCAACACGTTCTTCACGCATCAGCCAAGTCTATCGAGGTCTTGTGACATGCAATGTCGCCACCCCAATAGTGATTTATTCTTTGCCCACTGACAAAGAATGTTCTCTCGGAATTTGGCGCTCTTACTCAATAGCCCCGTATGGTGTCCCACATACTATCTCAAAAGGTACAGACCATCTCGACTTTAATTTTCCAAGAAACAACTTCAACCTGGAGTTGAATAGTAATACCAACTGGCCCAACTCGAAATAGAGATGCTTGATGTGCTTATCATGCCACCTTTCGGTCTTTTCTTTATATAGCTTGGTGTTCTCATATACATTCAGCCTGAATTCATCTAGCTAATTGAGTTGGAGCAATATTTTCTCACCCGCCAACTCCATATCCATATTGAGCTTTTTGACGGCCCAAAAGGCTTTGTTCTCTAGATCAACTGGAAGGTGACATGCTTTGCCATAGAACAACTTGTGCAGCAAGGTACCAATAGATGTCTTATATGCAGTTTTGTACGCCCATAGAGCGTCATCCAACCTTGCAGCCCACTCTTTCCTATTTGCACTGATAATTTTCTCCAAAATTTGCTTTATTTCTCTATTCGATACCTCTGCTTGCCCACTCGTCTGAGGGTGATATGCGGTGGCAACTTTGTGCTTGACTCAGTATTGCATTAGAAGGTTGTTCAAAAGTCTATTGCAAAAATGCGTACCTTTATCACTTATCAAAGCTTAATGAGTCCCGAAACGTGTAAAAATGTTCTTCTTGACAAAATTAGCCATTACATTCGCATCATTAGTAGGTAAAGCAACGACCTCCACTGCTAACAATATGTATTTGTTCCCTCTAGAAGATGGGAATGTTCCCTTAAAATTGATCCCCAAGCATCAAAAATCTCCACCTCAAGAATGTTTGTAAGCAGTATCTCATTTTTTCTAGTGATTGTTCCAGTTCGCTGACACCGATCACACCTCTTCACAAATGAATGGTCATATTTAAACAGAGTCGGCCAATAAAATCCTGAATGCAGAATTTTTGCAGTTGTTCTATCACCACCATGATGTCCCTCATAAGGTGAGGAATGACAATCGTACAAAACCTGCTCCACCTCCTTCTCCAGAATGCATCTCCTCATTAGTTGGTCAATACATTGCCGATACAAGAATGGATCATCCAGAGTAGTTTATGTCATGTAGAAATCGCTTCCTCCCTTCAGGTGGCATTTCTGGATGAAGTACTTCGCTCACTAAGAAATTTACATAATCTGCATACCATGGTGGCGGATCATGTGTGATTTCAAAGAGTTGCTCATCTGGGAATATCTCCTTTATCACCCCTACTTTTTCCACATGCTCATGATTTTCTAGCCTTGACAAGTGGTCAGCCACGTGATTCTCTATGCCCTTCCTATCACAAATTTCCAAGTTAAATTCCTGCAAAAGAAGTACCCATTTGATCAGTCTCGCTTAGCATCTTTTTTTGAAATTAAATACCTGATCGCTGCATGATCTGTGTACACCATCACATGTGTTCCTACTAAGTAGGACCGAAACTTGTCAAAAGTATAGACAACTCCCAACAACTCTTTTTCCGTCGTGGTGTAGTGGAGTTGTGCATCAGTTAGGGTCTTACAGGCATAGTAGATTGAATGAAACACTTTGTTATTCCTCTGTCCAAGCACAACTCCAATTGTTACGTCACTCGCATCACACATCAACTCAAAGAGCAAACTCCAGTCAGGTGCGATAATGATTGGTACATACACCTACTTCAACTTCAGCTCCTCGAATGCCTTTAGACAGGCATCATCAAACTTGAATGTGGCATCCTTTTATAGAAACCTGCACAAGGGATTAGTAATTTTCGAAAAATCTTTAATGAAACGTCTATAAAAATCTACATGTCCCAAAAATCTGCGGATGCCCTTAACAGAGATGGGTGGTGGTAGTTATTCCACTGCATCCACCTTGGCCTTATCAACCACAATTCCTTGATTGGAAACTTGATGTCCCAATACAATACCTTCTTGAACCACAAAATAGCACTTCTCCCAATTAAGTACCAGGTTAGTTTCCTCACAACGTGCTAGCACCAACTCCATGTTCTTCAGACAATTATCATAGGATGACTCGAAGACTGAAGAATAATCCGTGAACACCTCCACGAAATTCTCTACCATGTCGGTGAATATGTCCATCATACACCTTTGAAAATCCGATACTGCATTACATAACCCGAATGACATCCTTTTAAAGGTGAAGGTGCCATAGGGGCAAGCAAATGTAGTCTTTTCTTGGTTTTCTGGCGCTATCACTATCTGATTGTAACCGGAGTAACCATCAAGAAAGCAATAATAGTTATTCCCGGCTAGCCTTTCCAACATCTGAACAATGAAAGAGAGAGGGAAGTGGTCCTTGCACGTAGCCGAGTTTCCTATAATCAGTGCATACCCTCCAACCCGTCACTGTTCTGGTAGATATCAACTCAGTTTGCTCGTTTTCCACAACTTTCATGCCTCCATTTTTCGGCACACACTGAACAGGACTCACCAGTTGCTGTCAGAAATAGGAAATATGATCCCCGCATCTAGCCATTTGATAATCTCATTTTTTACCACCTCCTTCATAATAGGATTCAATCGTCTCTGCTGCTCCACACTTGGTCTGTGTCCCTCCTCTAGAAATATTTTATGCATGCAAAATGATGGACTAATTCCTTTAATATCGGAAATAGTCCATCCAATGGCTCTTTTGTGTTCCATCAGGACCTGTAACAACTTGTCTTCTTGCACATGTGATAATGAAGATAAGATGATCACAGGTAAGGATTATGACACAACTAAGTACGCGTATCGCCGATGAGAAGGTAAATATTGAGCTCCAACCTTGGATGCTCCCCAGTCGATGGTTTAGGTGGTGTCAATGTCAATGGCTTGTCGATTTCCTCAAATCTCTTCAACCCGTTGACGTACTGGCATGTCACGTTCAAAACTTGTACAATTTCTTCCACTAGCTCATCCTCCTGTTCTTCTTCGTCAATTAAAGCTCTTCCTAAGGGATCTTTAGATACCAAGTATGGTGTTGTGCCTGCCAACTCATCATCTACAATTGTGATCATTGTCAAATCTTCATAGTGTGCTGGCAACTTAAATGATCGGTATACATTGAAGACCTCCATCTTGTCACCCACTCTCATGGTCATTTATACTTCACATACATCAATAACTGTGCGACCCGTGGCTAGAAATGGTCATCCCAAAATAAATGGGACTTCCTGATCTGGCTCATAATCTAGGATGACAAAATCAGCTGAGAATATGAATGTGCCCACTTGGACCATCACATCTTCAAGGACGCCCTCAAGGCTAGCTAATGATCTATCTGCCAATTGTAATAACATTGTAGTCGGTCGAGGATCTCCCAACCGTAGCTGTCGAAATAGAGACAACAACGTCAGGTTTATGGTCACCCCAAGATCACACAATGCTCACCCAACCACATGTTTCCCAATTGAAATTTAAATTGTGAAGCTTTCTGGGTCCTTCAATTAAGAAAGAAACTTATTCTGAATTCTGCAGCTACACTCTTCAGTGAGTGCTACAGTCTTGAACTTAGTTAGTTTGCGTTGTTTTCCACAATTTCCTTTATGTACTTTGCATACCTTGGAACTTCCTGCAGAATGTCCACCAATGGGATGTTAATTTGCACTTGTTTCAAAATATCAAGGAATTTCTTGTACGGCGTATTATCTTTCACTTTCTGCAATCTCTAAGGGAACGGAGGTGGTGGCTTCGCAACTATTGGTTGTGGTTGCTTTGCCATGGCCTCTTCAATTGGCTTCTCTAACTCTTTTGTAGTTTGCGATTCGACTTTTTTGGTGAGCTATTTTTCACTAAATGTCACTTGATTTCTCTTCCTCGATGGGACTTCTTCTAATTCTCTCACATTCCTTAATGACACAACATTTATAGGGGCCTTTGTATTATCCTGAGTGTCTCTAGGTAATGCTCCCGCTGGTTTGGTGTTTTGGGAACTAGCAAGTTGCCCCATCTGTCGCTCTAAAATTTGAATAGCAATAGTTTGATTCTGATTATCATCCATAATCTTCTTGAGAATCTCCTCAACATTACCCATCGAATTTGCGGACTGATCTGCTTGTGGTAGGTGAAACTGCTGGTATTGACCTTGTGGTTTGAACTAATTCTGATTACCCTGATTTCCACCCCATGAAAAATTTGGGTGGTTCCTCCAATTTGGATTATAAGTATTACCATACTGATTCTGATGAGATTGGCCTCTATTCACATTCCTCCCAAAGTAAACTGACTTTGGATTCGCTGGACATGCATCACTGGTATGGGCTTCACCGCAGACTTCGAAAAACATTAGCACTTGGTGTTCTGGTTGAACCTGTTGCATTCGTGGGAAATGTTGCTGGTTATGGGTCACACTAATCTTGATGATTTGTTTTGCTAAAGATGCTACATGTGTAGATAGTGCTGATACAACATCCAATTCAAATACCCCGACAACTTTATGGGTTGTGTGTCTACCTACTTCCCCGTACCAATTTGGGTTGCTTTTGGAAAACATGTTCAACAACGCGTAGATCTCATCAAAGCACTTTTCTAATACTTGACCACCAGCTGCATAAAATCAAGACGAATTCCACGGTCTCCAAACTCTGTGATAGTTTTTTCCTACTTCCAAGTGTGTTAGATGACCTAAAAGAGGCGTTTTTGGCTTATATAGTGCGTACATAGGTCGTGGGATGAAGTTTTCCTTTTCCTAATCCGACTCAGCTTTAATTTCTCAGTATCACATTCCTCCAATGATATGTTGATCACGATCTTAGGCTCCTCTTGTTCGACCCATTTGTTGGCGTCTCTGTTCCTGAAGTGGTTTTTGACTCGATCACTTAGGAGTTCTCGGAGGTTCCCATTGGTGAATAACTAGGCAACTTTTTCTCTTAACTGGAGGAAATCTTTAGTCTTGTGACTGTGAGTGCCTTGATATTTACACATCAAATTGGGATCTCTCTGGGTAGGATTGGAGTGCAAAGGTCGGGGCCACTTTATCTCTTTATGCGTCCTATGGCTGAAACGATGCTGGCAGCGTCCATGTTGAAGTTGTATTCCGACAATATCGATGCTTCCCTGCTCTCGAGTGGCCTGTCAAAACCCTTTTTTCTCATCAGGCCTCGGTCGCATGGCCCTCGATCGCTTCTTTTGTCGTTCCTTGCGGTATGACGCCCGAATCCGTTTCCCCTTTAGTCCACGTTGTATGGGTGATATCGATCTCGGACCGGTCTTGGCTCTTGATCAATGTCCTTCTTAGATCTATTGTCGGCCCTGATGGGGTAAACAGATCCAGAAGGGGACCCGCGTTGGTTGTGCTAGACCCTGATCTTTGACTGGTACCTGTTGTGGACGTCGGCCCAGGTTACGTCGGGTACTCCACCAAATTTTGTTTCAGATGTTGAGAGGCCAAGCAACTTCAAGGGTTGAGCCCCTGAGTGAATGCCTGAACGACCCAATCATCTACAACGGGTGGTAGGTCCATCTGTTCCATCTGGAACCTTGACAAGACTTTTTGTTATCCCTTTGTTTGACCTTAAAAAGATCTAACTTTCTAGTATCGACCTTGATGGCACCGACATGGGCTTTTACGAAAGCATCTGCAAGAATAGCAAACGAGTCAATGGAATTTGGGGGCAGGTTGTGATACCATATCATCGCTCCCTTGGACAAAGTATCCCCAAACTTCTTCAGTAACACTCACTCGATCTCATCGTCTTCCAAGTCGTTCCCCTTGATTGTGCATGTATAGTAGGTCACATGCTCGTTTGGATCCGTGTTCCCATTGTATTTAGGGATGTCGGGCATACAAAACCTCTTTAGGATCGGCTTTGGTGCTACGCTCAGAGGAAAAGGCTTCTGGATAAATTTCTTGTCATTAGCCTTAATCGTTTCCTCACCTGACTCCACCCATTTCGTCAACGCTTCAAGAAATTTCATTACATCAGCATTTAACCTGGGTTCGGCTTCACTCGATCTCTCAGTGATTTGTTCGTCTCTTCGAGTGATTTTTGTGGGATTGTTCGGGCTCGAACCTGTTGGGGCGTGGCTTTGATTCTGCAATTATGCTATTTCCTCTTATTGAGCTTGCAACATTTCAAAAATCAGTCGTAGGCTTACCATATCACCTTCACCTTCGGGTGCTTCTCGAGCTGCTGGTCGGGGTCCCCCGCAGATACTGTTTTCGGGATCAGTTGACAAATTGATGCTGATGGCCACCTGCGAGCAAGAATCAACCGTGTCGGCGGCTGGGACACCATTAGGATCGGCTGATGGCATATCGTTGTTGGGCACCAAATTATTATTTTCGCCGTGATGGCCAGACTTAGTGTCAACGTTCAAGTGAGCAGACTGAAAGTTTAACATTTTTGGTCTAACCTAAAATTAAGACTTCAAAGAACAAGCATAAAATAGGGTGTGTTATGGTGATTCATATTAAATCACCACTATTATTCGTATCCCCATAATGGGCGCCAAACTGCTTACCCAAAAATTGGGTAATAATTAAATTTGTACGTAGTTTTAAGAATATGTGATTTAATTCAACACGAACAATTAAGAATAATAAATGAGTTAGAGATGAAATAAACATTCAAACCAATTGATATATTATGGCCAAGCCTGAACTTAGACTGACCAATGACCTTGTCTTCGGTTGGACCCTCGGTTCAAGCCCAATCGTGAATGAAGAACATGAAAAATGAGCAAATTAGCAATAGCTAAAAGCAAAGGCGAATCTAGGATTTAAACCCTATGGATTAAAATTTTCAAGTTTTTTAGCATTGAACCCATTATATTTTTAAAGTTACGGGTTCATATCTACTATTTTCGTAATTTTAATAAATTTTTACATATAAAATTTTATGTCGTGTCGAAAGTTATGGGTTCAGTTACACCCGTCGGTAGAATATTGCATCCGCCTATGGCTAAAATACAGAAAGTAAACTTGTCTTGCTTTGATTTGCATGTTACAATATGTCAAAAGAAAAGAAAAACCTCCCATTTATATAGTAGGAGAGTTTCAGTCCTAATAGAAGTATAAAAGAAAGGTAAAAATCTTCCTTTCCTGGTGATTGTTGAGGGCGAGTATCACAACCCTCTATCCGTCACGCATAATCGCTCATCGTATCATCTGAGGTCTATAACTTATACTTGGCCCGGGGTGCGTTATTTCACCATGTCCGATGACGGATACATCATTCGCTCTTCCTAGGTTCGATATGAAGGGTCTCAGATCTCGATTACAATCTCATGGGTTTGTGCTCTCCCTCCGATTTCTCGTCAAAAAATCGGGGTAACCATTAACCCCGATTTTACCCGTACACAGAAGTAAATTCAAACCTTCTATTATTTTATTTGTTTAACCTAGATCATTTGGTTTGGTACCTTAATTTTTTCGTAAGATGGGTAATCCATTTTTCTTTATTGTCGATGCACTTATTGATCAAAAAAAAATTAAAGTTTGTCGTTGTATTCGGTCATGGAACAAGGAATTTATTTATTTCTTCAAAGTTCGTTTGAGCAGTGTTAATAAAATTCCTTGATTCGCCGCTACATGCACTTGCGCATATGATGTTCTAAACGTCAATACCACACAATAGGGGGTGGGTGTGATTTGTGTGGTATCCGATTTTCGCGTGCACTAGTTATAGAAGGACCAGGTTCTTTTATGCGTTTCAACATCTACTGTTTGCGGAATAATAAATACAGAAAATAAAGAAAACTGAGATTTTTACGTGGAAAACACCTGGCGCAAAGGTGAAAAACCATGACCTACTTCCCAGTAGGAGTTTCCCAAACTCTTTTACTAAATCAGTGAGCCAAACAACATTTACAAAAACTCTTTTGTAAACCTAGGATTACCTAATCCCTTTGTGGCAAACTAGCCGCTAGCTATTTGCGACAAACTCCAAGTTAGCTATAACTTGAAACCACTCAGTACCTATTACGGATGCTTCTAGATAAAGCTAAAAGGTACAAGTTGAAATCACCTACTACAAGTAAACTATACTAAAAGAGAATAGTTGGAACTGGTTCTTCTAGCTGGTCCAAGAAGCTTCAAAGTCGCACACTTAAATCTCACACGAATTGCTTGCAAAATTGCCTTGCTAATTTTGCTCTCAATTCTTGCTTAGCTTCTTCTTTTGTGCGTACCTGTACAATAAGAACAATCTGCAATATATAGGATTAACAAATGAGATATTTACTAGAGTTCTAATGCTACTCTTCCTTGGTGGAAGAGTTCTAGTTAATCTCAACTTCTCGAATCCTTCTTTATCTTTGATTCTGTTCTTACTGAATAAGGAGTACTTCTCCTTATTATTTTACAATATTTTTGATCAGGAGATATCTCTTTAATTCACATATTTCATTTATTTCCTGCATGTGCACCTCACGTGCCTTTAACTCTGCATGTGTATGTGTCTCCAGTGATGGACCTGGTTCATCTTTGAGTTCCTTTGTCAATCTTCAAAACCATTCAATTTCTTGGGCCAACAAATTCTTCCTTTTTGATGATGACAAACTCTGTGCTTAAGCCTATAACCAACTTAATCCAATATTAACACATTTTAGAGTATTTAGTATTTATCATAAAAGAACCAGGTTCATTAGGTTATAAATATCATATGTTCAGAATAGCACATGACCATTTTCCCCTCTTTTGGCATCATCAAAAAGTTGCAAATTTTAGAAAGTCCCAGATATTTAAGAATTACTCATGGCCACTGGGGCAACTGCGAGTACAATCATGGATTAATCATCAATAGTAAACCAAGAATGAAAACTATCAAAGAAAATGAAACAAGATTAAGAGCAAAAGCAGCAAAATTCATTGATAGAAGCATTGTTCAACCACAATCCACAAGAAGAAATAAAAACAGTTAACATCACGAGCAAAAGAAAACAAGAAAAATCCCTAATCTGGGTCACTGAAAGTCGAAGACAGGATGGACTACTAAGGTTGGGAAGGGGTGGAGGCTTGGTTTCTAGCTTGGAGAAGAGATAGCATATCATTAAGAATCCCCTCATTCTTCTCCTTTTCTTTGGCAAGCTTAGTTCTGAGAGCATCTCTCTCATGTTCAACCTCAGCCAGGCAGCTCTTCAACCTAAGTATTTCTGCATCCTTAGCCGCACCCTCCTGCACAATTGTTGTGACTTTGCTGTTCACCGGAGTCTTCCTGGATGAACCAGGTTCATTTTCAGGAACATTGATAGCGTAGTCACAAGCCAGAAGAGTGTTTTTGCCAAAGTGATCCTTGACTGTGGCCATTTCTTCCTTCTTCAGGGGCACCTTGTAGTGAGCAAGTACAGTTGTGAGGATGAAGCCATAAGGAATGGCATGAGCCTTGGAACAGTTTACCACCCTGTCCAGGAGCTGGATGATGAAGTAAGGACAGTTGATCTGCTTTCCACTGTCCAGGAACTCCATGAGAACTAAGTCCATGTAATTTTCTATGTGCCTTCTCTCCTGCCTTGGCAGTACGCACTTGTTAATGAACTCAAAGACCACCTTGTGAGGAGGCTTCATCTCACTATTGTATACAACCCTTGGTTCAACCTCCTCTTTATTGTCATAGAACCTTCTGGTGATTTGTAAAGCAGTGGGAAGAGAATCTAAGCTGGGCCATCTCTGCCTGGTGTAATCATCATATCCTTCAGACGGGATCCCAAGCACTTCTCCCAATTCTATGGCATCAAATGAAATTTTGGTCCCCTTCACTTGCCTAGAGACCTTACCGTCCTTGATTACATCATTGGCCATGAACTCGACTATCTCACTTCTGGCCAACCTCCCATCCAGCTGAAAGACCATGTCCTTCCAGCCCTGCACCTCCAGCTTATCCATCAGATAGACCATGCCAGATTCCTCTAAATCTTTCAGCAATCTCCCCTTCAGAATAATGCGCTTCCCAAACTTAGTCAAATTTTCCTTCTCTCCAGTAGTCTCATCTTCTTCATCAGCACTCCAATCTTCCTCTTCATCAATTTGAACTTTCTTTGACTTTACTGTAGACTTGGTTCTCTTGGCTACAGTTGAGGGTGTAGCAGACACAGGTGTAGACTTCTTTGAAGAAGTCTTGGCTTTCTTTGGTTTGGGGGTCTGCACCTCAACTTCTGCCCTTTGATCATCTTGATGGACCAGGTCCATCTTCTCAATCTCAACAACCTCTACAGGCTCAACAATTTTCTCCTTTCCCTTCTCAGCTCTCTTTCTCTTACTTTCCTTCAAAGCCTTTTGTAACTCCTCTTCACTCTACCTTAGTGCATTTCTTATGGTTCTTCCTCTTGGAAGAGGAGTTTCAAAACTAGCAGATGGAGTGACTTTTCTCTTCTTACTTGCTCCTGCAGTTTCAGATTCCTTATTCTTTGGAGTCCTTTTCTTCTTTGGTTTATAACTCTCTCCTAACTTCTTCATAAGATCTGCCAATGTCTCCTCAATGGATGAACCAGGTTCATTTGTAGATTTTCCTGGATTTATTAATCCCTCAGCCGCTTCACTTGATTCATTCCCCCCTGACTTCTTGCCTCCCTCTTCTATTACTACTGTTTCAGTACCACAAATAGACAATCTTGCAATATCTTCCCCTATTCCCCTTGCTTTACTCCGACTTCCCTCTCTCTCTATTTCTTCCCCAATTTTATTTTTACCACATTTTCGTCTTATTTTTGGCAACTCCACATTTTTCACAGACCCAACCAACACAAACCTGTTTTCTAAGTTCTCGGCTATTTCAGACACATTCTCAGAAGCGATATTTGGTACAGATGATACCTGTTCAGAAACAGATGATTCTGCTGCTTCCTCAGTAGCTGATTTGAACGAATCACTGGAATTGTCTAATTCTTGAACCTGACTAGCTTGTAATTTGGCATTCAATTTTCTGGCGAGAGAACCTGTAGCCACTGTTTACCTGGCGAGCATTTTAACCCTTACTTTTCTAGGTTCTGGACTAAGGCTAGGTTGAGGAATAGTGGGGCTGGGTTGAGAATTAGTAGGACTTGGTGGTGGAGGTGTTGAAGAAGTCGAAGATGGAGTAATAGGTGGTGGAGTACTAGGGTTATCCGAAGGGTTACACATTTTTTATTAAATATGGAAGAAAAAGATTTTGGATTGAGAATGAGGGCATGGAAGATGGAAGGGTTTCGACGGTTATAGAGTTAGTGAGTGATTTCAGAGGTGATGATGGGGGTTTTTAAAAGGAGGAAGTAATTAATATATAACGGCAGCCTTTTGGGTCAAATAGAGGTCTTATCACCTCTGCAAATGATTAGTTAGAGGTGACGGTTACTGCTTCCCTAGGTTCTAGGCGGTTTATTTTTAATTGGAGTCTTAGGGTAGATGGAACTGGTTCAAAAATGGGATAAGGATAGATTGTGAAAAGATTTTTATTAGGTAGAGTTCTGCTCATGATTAACTATTAATATTTCAAAGTGTGTATAGTAGTGAACACATACCTCGCCTTTCAGATGTACCAGCACTGATGAACTAGGTTCATCATGTCAGAATCCTCTTGATCAAGCCTCAATTTTCAACAATAGAGAAAAAAATCATTTGTAACCAATGAGTCATTTCAAAACATGGCAAGAGAGTATGTTGTTTACAACATGAGACTGAGCAACGATTAATCTAATTATTTACACACATTTCAGAATTTCTACCCAATTTTTTTTTCATTTTCCCTTTTTTTATGTACATTATGAACTGGTTCAATTAGGTGATATTAATCATCCCTAACTCTAACCTGTTCCTTTCAAAATTCTCTCTACTTAGTGCTTTTGTAAAGATGTCAGCAATTTGTTTATCAGTAGCACAAAATTCAATAGAGATCAGTCCTTTCTCATAATTATCCCTTAAAAAATGATGTCTAACATCTATGTGCTTAGTCCTTTTATGATGAACATGGTTTTTTGTCATACTTATAGCACTGGTGTTATCACAAAAGATATGGATGCATCCAACATCGATTCCAAAATCTAGCAGTTGCTGTTTAATCCACAATAATTGAGCACAACATGACGTTGCAGGCACATACTCAGCCTCAACAGTAGATAGAGCTACAGAATTATGCTTTTAGTGGCCCAAGACACAAGACATGATCCCAGAAAATGTGCCATACCTGAGGTGCTCTTTCTATCCACTAGAAAACCTGCATAATCAGCATCAGCATATCCCACAAGATTAAAGTTACTACCTTTTGGATACCAAAGACATAGATCATTGGTGCCTTTTAAGTATCTCAAGATTCTCTTTACTGCAGTTAGGTGGGATTCTTTTGGATTAGCCTGAAATCTTGCACAAAGTCCTACACTAAAAAAAATGCCAGGTCTACTAGCAATGAGATACAGCAGTGAACCAATCATTCCCCTATACAGCTTTTAATCAACAGATGAACCGGATTTATCTACATCTAGTATTGTGGCTGTTGCAATAGGAGTGTCAATTTCTTTGGAATCTTCCATTTTAAACCTTTTAAGCAACTCTTTCACATACTTTTGCTGATGGATCATAGTTCCATTTGGATTTTGTTTAATTTGTAAGCCTAAAAATAAATTAAGCTCACCCATCATGCTCATTTTAAATTCACTCCCCATTAGCTTAGAAAATTCTTTACTTAGCTTTTCAGTAGTTTCTCCAAAGATTATGTCATCTACATATATCTGAACTACCAAGATATATTTACCTTTTTCCTTTAAGAATAAAGTACTATCAATTTTACCTCTCTTGTAGTCATGCTCAAGCAAGAATTTTGATAACCTTTCATACCATGCTCTGGGAGTTTGCTTGAGTCCATATAGTGCTTTGTCAAGTTTGTACACATGATCAGGATTCTCCTTGTTCTCAAACCCTAGAGGTTTCTTGACGAACACCTCTTCTTTTAGATAGCCATTTAGGAAGGCACTCTTGACATCCATATGGTGAAGGGTGAATTCCATGTAAGCAGCAAAGGCTATGAGGAGTCTTATTGCTTCCAGCCTTGTCACTGGAGCAAAGGTTTCATCATAGTCTATGCCTTCCTCCTGACTGTATCCTTTAACCACCAATCTTGCCTTGTTTCTTGTAATTGTTCCATCTTCATCAAATTTGTTTCTGAAGACCCATTTTGTGCCAATTACTGATTTATCCAAGGGTCTTGGTACTAGATTCCATACTTGACTTCTTTCAAATTGGTTGAGTTCATCTTGCATTTAATTCACCTAGTCTGCATCCTGCAAAGCCTCAACAACATTTTTTAGGTTCAATAAGAGATTAGAAAGCATCAAAAGCACACAGATTCTTCAAAGAGGACCTGGTTTTGATTCCAGAGGTTGGATCAGTGATAATATTCTCAATACAGTGAGAACTTTGATATCTTTATGGTTTCACAACCAACTGGTTAGTCCTTGAAGTTCCTTCAGTGCCTTGTTGCTGTGGAACAGGATCAGGTCCAAGTTCCAATAAGGTTTGGAAATTAATTTGTTTAGTTCCCCTTGTCATGTTGCCAGGGAGGGAACCTATTCCATCACTTGTTCCTTCCTCCAGTGTTGCTCCAGTTTGGACTGAGTTTCTAACCATCCCAATTTCTTCATTCTCTTGTTCCTATCTCTCAGAAAGAATGTTAGTTTCATCAAAAACTACATGCACACTTTCTTCATCACACATAGTTCTTTTGTTATAGACTTTATAAGCCTTACTATGTGAAGAATATCCCAAGAATACTCCCTCATCACTTCTAGGATTGAACTTACCTAGGGAGTCTTTACCATTGTTGTGCAAAAAGCACTTGCAATCAAAAGCCCTAAGGTGGGATATATTTGGCTTTCTCCCTTTAAGTAATTCATAGGGAGTCTTCTCTACAAGTGGTCTAGTCATGCACCTGTTTATGGTATAGCATGCAGTATTCAAGTGTCCTATTCTTTCTTTCAACCACTCAATTTTGTTGTGGAGTTCTAGGAGCAGAAAAGTTGTGATCTATGCCATGCTCATCACAAAATTCAGCAAATTTAGCATTTTCAAATTCTGTGCCATGATCAGACCTAATTGATGCAAGTTGATTTCCTAATTGTTTTTAATTTTTTCTAACAAAAGAAGTAAACATGTCGAATGACTCATCTTTAGATGTTAGAAATAAGTCCAGGTAAATTTAAAATAGTCATCAACAAGCACCATCACAGATCTCTTACCACCTCTACTTAAGGTTCTCATAGGACCACAAAGATCCATATGGACCAGTTCCATCGATCTGGTGGTACTTACCACTTTCTTGATTTTGAAAGAGGATCTTACATGCTTCCCCCTTGCACAAGCCTCACAGACTTTGTATTCCTTGAACTTAATGTTATGCAGACCTATCACTAAGTCCTTGGAGACTAGTTTGTTAAGTTGACTCAGACTTGCATGTACAAGTCTCTTATGCCAAAGGAGAGGATCACTGTCCAGCACACTTAAGCATGTTAATTCATTTTCTGGAAGTGTGGACAGATCTATGATGTATATATTGTTCACTCTTTTTCCCTGCAAAACAATCTTGTCAGTGATAAGATTTATTACAAAAAAATTTGTAGAGGTGAATGCTACCAAGTTACCTCTGTCACACAGTTGTGACACACTGATTAGGCTATATTTCAAGCCATCTATTAGGTAGACATTCTCAACGGAACGAGTATCATCCTTACCTACCTTACCAACCCCAATGATTTCACCTTTCTTTCCATTTCCAAAGGAGACATTTCCTCATTTGAGGCCCTCAAGTGAAAGGAACTGGTCCTTGTTACCAGTCATGTGTTTTGAGCAGCCACTATCCATGTACCATATTTGGCTACTTCCTTTCACTTGAACCTACAAAAGAAAATCAGGGGTTAGTCTTAGGAACCCAAACTAGTTTGTGTTCCTTTCTATAAGCAAAAGGATGAATTAAATTTCTTTTATCCCAATTTGATAACCAATTCTTCCCTCGAACAAAATTTTTATTCTTTTGACTGGCCTGATCTTTTGCATTGATTCACTTTTGTAGTGCCAGTCTTACCACAGTGGGTACAGATTTTGTTCTCAGGAAGGGTGAGGTACTTTCTTTTAGGATCCCATTTAGGCAGCTGATTCCCAAAGACAAGTCCTCTCTTATTGCTACTATGATGTTCCTGTAGCCATGTCAAAGCATTGGAGGATCTGTTCCATTTACAAGTTTTGTCTAGTTCATGCTTGACCTCACCAAGTTCCTCCTTCAACACTCTTATCTATTCATCCTTCCTATACAACTCATCTTTTAGTTTACCTACATTTTCTTCTAAGGTGAGTTGAGAGTTGTCAGCTATCTTCTTACTGGTTCCTAGTTTCAGGTTTAGATTTTCAGATTTTAACTCTAGGACATTTGTCTCAAGTGGATGAACCTGGTTCTTCAGAGTAGTGCTTTCACTTATAGTTTCACTTACTCTGAGTTCCAGGTTTTTACTCTTTTCTTTTAAAATTGCACACTCTTTAGAAAACTGTTCCTTATTAATTACTCCAGATTCATCAATAAAGTCTAGCAGTAATTCAGAGAGTTTTTCTTTGGATAGGAATTTAATCTTGTATTTGAGATGAAATATACCTACCTCAGATTCCTCATCTGATTCACCAATTTCCATAAATGCTTGTTCATCTTCATCTTCATCATCTGAATCCTCATCTGAACTTTCTCCCCAAGCATCGACCATAGCCGTTGTTGATACTTTGTTTTTATTGGGATGAACCTGTTCCTTCGTTCAGAGCTTTCCTTTTTCCATTAAACTTCCCACTGAGGTCAGTTCTTGATGTGATGATCAGTCTTCCCACATTTGAATCAGCCCTCATTAGTTGGTTTTTCCGGCACCCTTGCCTTGTTGTAGTTTCCACCTCTTGCGGAGTCCTTTCCTCTCATGAGATATTTCTTGAAATCCTTGGTGATCATAGCCATTTAATCTTCTTCCAGATCTGCTCCTTCAGTGATTCTCAATGCCAGACTCCTTTCCTTCTTGGGAACATCCATCTTCATTGTCTGCCTTCTAAGTTCATAGGCAGTAAGATTTCCAATTAGCTCATCCAGTTTGAGAGTTGAAATGTTCTTGGATTCTTGAATTTCAGTGATCTTGCTCTCCCAAGATACTGGCAGCACCCTTGTCAAAATCTTCTCAACCTTGTCTTCCTCAAGAAGAGTCTTTCCAAGATATTTCAGTTCATTAGTCAATGTAGTGAACCTAGTGTACATGTCTTGAATGGTCTCTCCTTACTTCTTAGAGAAATTCTCATATTGAGAATATAGTAGAGTACCTCTAGATCTCTTCACTTGAGCAGTTCCTTCATGAGCCACTTGTAAAGTGTCCCAAATTTCCTTGGCAGTAGTACAACTTTGAATTCTACTGTACTCATCTAGACCAAGTCCACGCACAAGCCACTTCTTGGCCTTAGTATTTTTCTCCCACTTTCTCAAATCCTCAGCAGTGCAGTCAGCTCGTCCTTGGCACATCTACTCCTTCAACATTTTTCTTCGTGGTGGCCAAAGGACCATCACTAACAATATCCCATAGTTCATAGTCTTCCCCAATTATATGGTCTCTCATCCTGTTCTTCCACCAAGAGTAGTACTGGCCATTGAAGAGTGGAGGCCTAGCGGTTGATTGTTCTTCCCAGTTCCCAGGTGGTGAACTCATGTTGATCTTTTCCTAAGGTGTTAGCCTCTTCAAGGATAACNGGGGGGGGGGGTGATATCTGTGGTGCCCGATTTTCGCGTGCACTAGTTATAGAAGGACCATGTTCTTCTATGTGTTCCAACCTCTACTGTTTGCGGAATAAGTAAATACATAAAATAAAGAACACTGAGATTTTTACGTAAAAAACACCTGGCTCAAAGGTGAAAACCCACGGCCTACTTTCCAGTAGGATTTTTGATAAGTTGGTATTTTACCAACTTATCTCCTCTTGATACTTAGGCTTTTGTATGATTTTGTTGAGAAACTAAGGCAGTTATTGAGGTTTATTGGCATATTTACGATATCAAGTGAATTAGATAAGAAAAGGAAGTAACCAAGTCAAAATATGCAAACATAGTGAAAAATGACTGCTGCCAGATACTCTTCGCGATCGCAAACATTGGCACGCGATCGCATAAGGCTGTGAGAATATGCATCACGATCGCAGTGCTATTTCTGTGAATGCGATGAAGAAGTTGATCACCGTCCCTGAAATGCTCTATGCGAACGCAGGCGTCTGCGATCACAATGGTCTTCAACACCACTCTTCGCGATTGCAACCCCACTTACACGATCGTGATTCATTAAGCACTGGGCAGAAATCTGGGCAGTTATGGAAATTCACGAGTTTTGACCCCAAACCCACAAATACACGACCTAGCAGGAACTTTTCATAACTTTTACAATTTCTTACATCTTAGAATAGATCTTTTGCTTAGAAGAACAAGTTTTGGAAGCTAGGGTTTGCGCACACACTTGGGTCTTGATGATTGTGATTGAGAATTTCTTACCCATTTATGTTCAATTCTTTATTTCCTTGCTTTGTATTGTATATCTAAGTGTGTAGTATTTTATCCAACACTTGAATCTTGTTTATGGAAATATTCATGTTTAAGGTGTGGAATAAATACCTTGTTGTGCTTATGTATTGAATAATTTTTATGTATTATGAAGTGAGTTATTGTTTATTTAATTATTCTTGTTCTTTAATGTTTTCGAAGGAATTAGATAACCATAGGACTCGCCCATTTACTTCGAATTAATTTTGGGAAAGATAATTTGGGGTTGGGAAAGATTAATTAACAAGAACTTGAGTCCTTAACCTTCACTTTATAGATTCTACCTAGGAATAGGATTGAACTACTTGTAGCCATATTCGGGTGTGCTTAATCTCTTGATTTTTTTTAGGGATAATTCAATTAGAAAGTCTTGTTAGTTTTCGGAAGAAGCTAATTGAAAATTGTTATCCGTGGCTAATTAACATAAACTCGCTCATATTTGTAAAATCGTGAAATACATTGGATCGTTACTTGAGTGTAATTCTTGATGTATCCATACTTGTAGCCATTGATCATTTTATATTCTTTCTAGGTTAGTTTATATTTTTGCATTTAGTTATAATATTTTCACAATCAAGTTCTAAGTGTTTCGCATTGCCCAATAAGTGATAGTTTTCTTACATTCCTAATCGCTTATATATTATTCTCTGTGGGATTCGACCCCGACTCATAGTTGGGTAATTTATATTGCATGCGACCGTGTCCATTTGCTTTTTAGTAGTGGATTTGGACGTCAACAAAATTGGTGCCGTTGTCGGGGAACAATTTGACGTAATTTAGGTTGTTTGAGAAATAAGCGTAAGTGCTTTGGTCCAAACTTGTGAATATTTGTGTAATTATTTTTCTTACCTTGGTCCATTTTTCTTGTTTTTTTCTTGTTTATTTTCTTAGTTTTTGATAAGTAAAAAAAAAAGATGGCATCATATAATGAAAATTGGTCGGATGGTAGTTGTTCATACTTTGATGACCCTTGTCCTTATTGTGGAGGACCACACTCGTGGCAAAATTGTTTAATTTCTCCCGGGGGTGGATTGTGTGCACAATCTTAAACCCATGAGTGGAGTATTTTTGATAAGTGTGGTCGAAATGGTCATTGGTATGATTGTGCTTATTTGTCTGTCCCTTCCCCAAGCCCCCGCTATGATGATTCTACTTTTTCTGATGAGAATTTTAGTGATGAGGAAGTGGAAGAAATTGAGCATGGCCGAAATGGAGAATTCAAGCTCATGTTAGAATGCCTACTTGAAGGAGGAAACAAAGAGCAAAATGCCTTGGAGGAGCTTATGGAAAATAGTCTCCAAAATGATTTGGCACTTGAAAGGTTGCACCCACAAATGGAAGAAATGCTTGAAGAATTAAAGGTCCAAAAAGCCTCGGAAGTGAGTGACATCCAAGAACCTTCCTTAGAGGTTGAAGTCGAAAATCCTTCCTTGGAACTTGATCAAAACCAAGAAGAACTCTCAAATGCTCAAAATGAGAAGATAATGCTCATATTGGAGGCCATTCTTGAAAATGAGGAGAAGCACAACTTTGCACACGAGGACTTGAAACAAGGTGTGACTCAAAATGATGAGCACATACACACTTTGGAGGATCAAATGAAGCCATTAATGGAGGCTCATTATGCCTATCAATTTGAAAGTGTGGAAGGAAGCCAAGAAGAGTCCAACTCCGAGGAAGAAAGTGAGCTTTACTTTGAGGAATCAAGACTTGAACATCCGCCAACCGACTCCACGAGTATTAGTGATTCCAAAGAAAATGTGGAATTAGAGTCAACCGGTGTAAATGAAAATTTGGTTGAAATTGACTCTAGTCCGGGGGAAAAAGAGGATGTCAAATTCCGGGAAGAATTAAAATTTGGAGGTTTGATGTCACATTCCAAGCATTTTTCAATATTGGAATTGTGTGGTGATATGGGAGTTGAACTACATGAATCAATGAAGGATTGTGAGGAAGAAACCCATTATTGTATGCAGCGCTTGGTGGGAGGCAACCCATCGTTTTCAAATTTTTTGGTTATTTTTGAAATTGTCTTTTTTAGAATAGCTTAGTGTATTATTTTGAACTAATATTCCAAGTTTCATATTTTTTGGAGTTGATTTGAGCAAGTTGCATGGTCCTGGCAGTCCAAACTAGTAACTGCAGAAAAAATGCAGAAGCAAAGAACCGCGATCGCAGGAAAAGGCACGTGTTCGTAGAGAACTTGTTATACACGAACACATTGGCAACCACATGATTGCGATTAACTGGTAAGTGTTTAATTTCAAAACATTGGAAGGAAATACACACGCCCACTTTCACCCAAAACAAAGAACGAAACTCTCCTACTCTCTCAAACCCTGAAACCGACCCAAATCACTCTTTCTTTAATTCCATTGCATCACTCCTTCATCATCCTCAAGGTACGTCGATTGCTCCTTTAACTCTTACTTTTCCCAATTCTTGTGGTGAATTAGTGGAAGGGCAGCCTATTTTTGGGTGCTTTGTGTGCTTGCTTGCTGTGAGAGTTTGGTTGAGGGCATGAGTGATGTCATTGAAATCTTAGGGTAAATGTCCTTGGGATGATAGTCTGAACTTGCTGAGGAAAGTAGAGCACACCATCTGTTTGATGGAATGCCCAAACAAACTGTTACTGGTAGAGGAAGAAGAACCTCACGACTGCGAGGCCCAATTCCGAGATCGCGTTGGTCTAATTTTGCTGCAAACATATTTGCCCATCGCGATCGCGTATAACATTCTGCGATCGCGTAGCTTTGTCAGCACTGAAACAAAAATTTTGTTCTTTGCGGTCGCGTGAATAGTTTTGTGATCGCGTAGCTTTACTGTCTTTTGCTCTTCACGATCGCGTGACATGTTCTGCGATCGCGATTCACTAACGCCCAGGCAGCAAAATAGTGTGTTCTCCATTTCTGATCTTAGTGCTTTTTAATCTGTTTCTTTGGCCTAAATACCTCTCAATACAGTGCTTTAACTGTCCATACAAGTATTTAACATATATACTCCTTTTGTAGGGACTTTGAGCTCTAAAATGGATTCTACACCAAATGAAAATGTTTAGAATACATCGAACAAGTTTCCGAAGAGGAGTATTTTGATCGGGTCATATTCTCATCCTTAAGATGTTCTGAACGATACGATAAAAAACTGTGTAAAAGTATGATCAGGGAAAGAGGCATTCTCTTGACTGACCTTGAAGCTCGATGGCCCGAGTTCTTTGGAAGATTATTATCAAGTGGATGGATTTGCTTTGCGGAAGAGCCAAGACCAGCCAATCATGAAGTGATTCGAGAATTTATGCAAATGCTGTGGAAACAGACTTCAACAATGATTTGGTTGTTACTGTCAGAGGCAAACAAGTCCGCTTTAGTCGATAACTGATTAATGCACATTACAATCTTCCCAATGTTAACAATCAAGTGTATAGGGATAGAGCTCAGGCGTTGGGTACACAGTGGTTTGTAGATCATTTGCACGATGGGAAGATGCCGAACTGGATAAAAAATCACTCTCGGATCGAGTCTTCTGAGTTCACTGCAGAGGCCAAGACTTGGCTCTCAATTATCTGTGCTCGAGTCATGCCTTCACGTAATGAGATAGAGGTGACAATTGAGAAGGCAAGAGTGATCTGCGCTATCATGGAGGGCATACCAGTGAACGTGGGACAACTTATTATTGATGAGATAGAAGAGGTTGATGCAGAGAGGACCAAGAGCCTATTATTCCCATCCTTGATCACCCATTTATGCTATGAATCAGGGGTGGAGAAGAGGCCTACAGAGAAGGAAAAGAACCCAGAGAAGCTCATCTGTCCACTGCTAAGAAAGGGAGCAGGGAATGCACAGAAGAAAAGAAGGATTGATGTAGCATCTCCTTCCTTTGGCCAGTTCCCTGATACCATCACTGAGACACTTGGTGCTCCCGCAGAGGCCACTGGGACTTGTACTGCTATCACACCACTTGAGAAGGGACCTCTCACTCTTAGGTATATCTCTCGTCAAGTTTATGGGATGGAGACGCAGGTTCGCCAGCTTATAGCTGGCCTTCCTTCTGGACTGCCCGGGGAGGGCACATCTGCAGGTCCAGCCGGCCAAGGAAAGGCTCCGACTTTGTCAGATCTTACTAAGTAGAAACATGCCATCAAAGCCAAGTTGGGGAAGATTGAGCGGAGGCAGCGGAAGAAAAGAGAGCATGAAAAGAAGAAAAGCAAATTCCTGACAAAGATAATGAGCACCTTGAGGAAGTTTTGTGGACCAGACGATGTTGACGAGGATGACTTGGAGCTTTAAGTTCCCAGTACCTCCAGCTCCGAGTGATGCCATTCAGGGAGCACCTCTTTCATTTTGGCTTGTTTTGTTTAGTTTCCTTGGGGACAATGCAATACTTTAGGTTGGGGGTGGCTCATATATGATGGATGTGTATGGAACATGATTATTTTTTGTGAACTTGTGTAGATTTGTTGACATTTGTAGTCTATAAGTAGTGTTTTGTAGTTTAATTCTAGTACTAGTATGTTAGCATTAACATATTCTTGTTTAGTTTTTATTGTTCATAGTAATATAAATGAAACTCCTTGGTTTTTCTTTCTACCACGGTTCTTTTCCAAGGAATTTATTTGGGTAGAGCCGGGTGACTTTTTCCTATGATGGATGGCGTGAAAACTTTCTTAAGGGATTAGTCTTGTTTAGTTTTTCTTTTTTAGAAAGTAAATCTTTTTTTTAGTTAGTTTAGTAGCTAGTTGTGAATAAATTGGTTTTTGGGGTGTAGTCTTGTTTCCATAAACCAACGTGTGACTTGTTTGGTACCAATATAATTTAAACTTTGGCATATGAAGTTTTTGATCTTTAAAAAAAATAAAAAAAATAAATGATTAAAGTAATGTTCCTTGTTGTGACTTTTAGATTCTATTTTTGGGTCTTTGATTCACTAAATAGCTTCTTAGGCTACATGTGACTTCCTTGAGATTCATTGGTTTCAATTGGATTTTAGATTTATATTCCACTTGAGTTTTCATGTGTCATGTGTGGTGAGATTTAATTATGAAGTTCTTTTGCATCATTTGTAGTCTAGAACTTGTCCGGAATGTGCTTCAAGGCAAAATCCTAGACTAACTTGGTTTGAAAAATGATATTAGGCCTTCCTTGGACCATTATCTTGCCTAAATTTCTTACCCGTGCATATTCTCCTTAGTCAACCATTTTGAGCCTTTAAACTTTTTCTTTGGCAACCATGTTACAAGCTATCGTCTTATTGATTTTCTTGTGGCACCATACCTCCCTAAGTATTTTGAAGTATGAACATAGGCTAAAAGCCTAAGTTAGGGGGTAAAGGTTGGAAAAGTTGTGATGTGAAAATTTCTTAAAAGGTGAAAGGTGTTATAAAAAAATATATAAGGAATTGTGAATAAATGGAAGACTAGGTGATATAAAAAAAAAAGAAGCAAGGGTGGAAAATTTCTTGAAGGAAGTGGACTTTGATTGTTGAAAAAGTATAGTGCTTATNTCTGGGGACGTGCCAGAACTCTATCTTTGTGAACCTCTTTCTTAATTCCTGTACGTGGTGCATACACGACAGTATCTTGGAATTCTTTGTTTCCCATTCTCCTAATACTTGATGTACCAATAAGTCTGAATCACCGATCACTAACAACTCCTGGACGTTCATGTCAATAGCCATATTGAGCCCTAAGATGCAGGCTTCATATTCGTCANAGTGCTTATGGAGGTTTTGAGTCACTCTTACCAAATTGTGCCCTACCTTAACCAAAAGCCTAAACTACAACCCTTTAAGTCCTAATTGATTTTGAACCAAGTGTGTCTACATTAGTGGAGAAATACATGAAGGGCAAGCCTATGGTGCTACTCTTGTGCATTTGAATATCTTTGAGAGAGAGAGAGAGAGAGAGAGAGAGAGAGAGAGAGAGAGTTGATTCTTTCCATTTGACATCCCATTTATGTTTTGAATTGCAATTTATGAGTTTGAGATTCTCTCTTAAAGTGTGAGGCATGAGATTCGAGTTGCAAATTTTATCTCATTTTCAATTGGGAGGAATGAGTGAGGGAAGACAATTGTGATAGAGAGGCAAATTTTGAATCTTTAGCGTCATGACTTGGTTGCTACTTTGATTAATGTAGTGCTTGAGCACTTGAACTGAAATAAAATGTGTGAGAAATTGGTGATTCATATTCCTTGGTTTAATTGTTGGTACCAACCGAAGTCATTAGATTGTGCTTAAATGAACCTTTTTGACTTGAAATGATGTTTGATATGCCATTGAGCTTGATTGGTAATTTTATTGAAGGATGTTCTTAGATTTCGAATTGCTTGAGGACAAGCAATAATTTAAGTTTGGGGGTTTGATAAGTTGGTATTTTACCAACTTATCTCCTCTTGATACTTAGGCT